>LOEQ01008810.1:60743-77469 GCA_001685075.1 Bramus lutescens
CTGAGAAGCCAAGGACAGTGGCACTGGGTTTTGATTCTATTGCATGTACTGGCTATGTGGAAGCCTAGTCTGTTTGGATGCTTACCTTCCTAGACCTGGATGGAGGGGGAAGACCTTGGACTTCCCACAGCGCAGAGAACCCTGACTGCTCTTAGGATTGGAGAGGGAGGGGGAGAGGGAATGAGGGAGGGGGAGGGAAATGGGAGGAGAGGAGGAGGTGGAAATTTTTTATAAATAAATAAATTAGTTAAAAAAAGAATGTAGATTCTTAGTAGCTGCCTCTGGAGACATTGACTCAGTGATGTGATTCATCCAGGAATTATGTGTGTCAGACACTGTTAAGTCATGAGACAAGTGAACAGACCAAAAATCCACTCCCAGTGCACGCAGCCTTGCTGCGAGGTGACAGGCCTTCAGTGTGGCTTTGCCCAGTAGATACACTCTCTCAGGCCACACCTGGAGCAACAACTGTCAGTCTGTGACCAGATTCATGAAAACATCACATTTCTAAGCATCAATTATTCTTCTCACCTACTTCTTGGCTAAAATCTTCTGGAATTCTTTTATTCTGGAGCAAGCTATTATAAAACAGTAGGATTGCCTTGGGGCTTTTCAACAAGTTAGCTTTGGTCTTTCACTCTTCGACACATCATTTGCCCTGGTTTCCTAAGGGGCCTCCTTTGCATCAGAACTCTGTGTGTGTGTTGCAATGGTGTGCATCTGTGTGGGACTGTGTGTGCACCCCTACAGGTGTTTGCGTTGAGTGTGTGTTTGTTTGTTTATTTGTGTAGATTTTTGTGTGGGTGCTGGCCCTTGTTTGCACAGTAGTGTCCCTTTGTGCATGTGCTCGTGTGTGTGTATGCATGTTTCCTTGTGTGTATGCATGTGAGCAGTGTGCATAGACATGTATGTGTGTTCTTTTGGAGACCAAAGATTGACACTGATGTCTTTTTCAATTATTCGCTATCTTATATTTTGTGACCGGATCTCTTAATGAGCTTGGAACTCACCAGTTGGCCAGACTGGCTGTCAAGTAGGTTTTGGGAGTTCTAGTCTCCACATGGAAGTCTCATTCCTGCCCCGAATAGGGTTGCAGATGGGCCACCACACCCAGCTTTGTATTGTGTGCTGGGGATCCAAACTCAGCTCCCACGCTTGTAGTGCACATGCCTTCTCAGCAAAACCACCCATCTCCCAGTCCTGGTGTTAGAACCTTTAAAGAGACTCAGAAAGCATTTCTTGTTCTAGGGGCTTTGACAACTGGAATCAAGGCAGTGAGTTGACTAGACCTTTAGAAACCCGTGAACAATGAATACGTCTTGCTTTAACTTCAACTATGGGTTTAAACTGAACAAAAGTTACCCTCGGACTGAATTTTCCCAGAGCCATCTATTGACAGTTTCCTTCCTATTATATTATGAATCTCCAGGAGAGTTACCATTGGCTGGTGTTCCCCACTCCCTCATGGAAGGCTGCATTTGGGGATGGCATTGATTGAGTTCTCTAAATCCTCTGATGCACCAATACAGAGTCAGTGAAGTAAGTCCATGGAGCTTTTAAATCCTGACAATTTTCCTTCCTCTTGCTCCTCTAGACCCTGTTTCCATGCATGCTGACTTTACATGCATGTGTATGGAGTGTACTGTTGTTTTATTCAACGCTACAGTAGAAGTACTGTCTAAGTCTTACACTCAAACTTGCAAACATAAACCTTTAAACATATTTTTTAGAAAAGCTTTCACGTGTACATGAGCGACTACACACGTGTCTTCATACTGGTGCCCACAGAGTCCAGAGAAGCAAACTGGACCCTTTCAGAGCAGGAGTTGCAGGCATTTGTGGGTGCTGGGATCTGGACTCTGGTCTCTGCAGGAGCAGCAAGCACTCTTAGCTGCCATCTCTGCAGCCCTAACTACCACTCTTAGTGGCTGCAGAACAACCCACACATCCGTTGTTCCACTGGAATGCAGCTGCAGGGACGGAGGAATTTGAGCTGGTGGCCATGACAGTTAGGAAGTGAGACATGTTACCATTACTTATACTGTTGGGGATCACTTTATATTCCATGAGAGCAGACGGGTACTAAAATATTTAAGGCTGTGAGGTCTGACTTGTTTCAAACCCCTTCAATATCAGTCTCCTATAATGTTGCCTACCATACCCTTCAGGGAATACTAAGTTCTGTGAAACTACAAAGAAGAGAAGAGATGAAGCAACTCTTCCTTCCTCCCAGTAATGGCTAACCTGGGAAGTAAGGCCTGTGAGCTCTCACAGAACAGTGCATGGAAACACATGTGCACATACATGTACATGCACACACATGGCTTCAGTAAAGCCACAGCACACACAGGACATCATGCCAGTATAGTGATGACAAACCTGCACATTGGAAGCAGACCTTACCCTTACCATCTTGTGCCTTAGCCTGTGAAAATGAAGCCATAGCTGTGACACTCTCATCTGAGTCTGTTGTGACTGTTCAGTGAGATGATGTGGACTGTCTCCTGCAGGCTTGTGTCCTGGCTGGTGGCACTAGCAGTTGCTGGGGTGTGTGAGTGGTGACTTCAGAGGTTACAGCTGTCCTCTGGTCTCTTCCTCTCTGCTTCTTGTCTGCCATGAGATGGACAATTTTCTCCTTTGCACCCTCATGTCTTGTGAGGGGTGCTAAGTGGCCATAGTATGAATGCCCTGAAACTCCAAAATAAACATGTCCTCCTTTGAAGCTCTTTTCTCAGGCATTTTGCCACAGCAATGAGAAAAGTAGCTAACATGTACACAAACACGAGGAATGGGAGTTGGCATGTGGTAAACACCAGACAAACATTTATCATTATTGCTACCTTTCCACTCACTTATGAAAGCAGAGCAGAGGTCAAATGCCAGGACCCTTGCTGGACAGTTAGCTGGTCCTTCAGTAATAACTAAGGGACCCCTCCACCCATTTCCATTAGAGAGGAAAAAAAATGTCACTTGGACATGACTACTAACCAGCAGCAATTCTTATGACCCACGCGCACATTTAAACCCACGAATTAAAGAACAGCTCCAGAATGCCAAGGCTTTGATTCGACTTCTTGCATATGGTTCAAATGATGCTGACAAGGTCCTCTCACCATGATGATGAGGTACCATTCACTCAGCACCAGCTGGCTACATCCCAGTCTACCTGAAGCATGTCTCACCTTCACATCAGCCTGCAGGACAGGCATTTCTCTTCTTCCTACTTTAAAGATTGAGAACTTGGGGCCTGAAGTATAAAATGGTTTGCCTTTGGCCAAACGGGCCCAGGATTTGGAGCTGAAACCCAGATCCAGCATCACCCATGTCTTCTCTTGTTCTAGTGTGCCCTTTCCTGCTCATTGCTACACTGGCACAAAGATGACAGCTCTAGACACATCATGACTCGTGACGTGCACTGCTTCAGGGCCACGATGACTTTGCTGAACTATCCCATGCTTCCCACACAACTGGCTCAATGCCAGTCCGCCAAGCCCCCTTGCTGCTCATTCCCATGGCCTCTCTTCAAAGCGAGGAGGCTCTGACCCTGGCTTGACTCACATCCTCCAGGATGCTAATGAACAAAGTGCCTTGTGGTTGACATGGAGACCATCAGATAAATCTTACTAGCTCTGGTCCTGCCTGCCAGTCACTCCCCCTCTGTTCTTATGCCTGGCAACCATTGGCTTCTCCATGCCTCTGCTGTCAACTCTTTACCTTCTTTTGCTAGATTTACGAAAGCCCGTGATGGAGGACACCCTCCTCTGCTTCTTTTCCCTTAACTCACAGATGACACTGGGTGCAAACCTTCCTGGTTACACTCCTGCAAGCCAGGAGGCACATCATACCTTTCCTCGGTGGGGCAGAGGTGAAAGCTGGACAGATGTGGACACAGAGTGGCTCTCCAGAGCACTGGACCACTGGGCTTTGCACTCAAAACCCTCACCACAATACAGGGTTGGTAGGAACTGGTGTTGTGGGTTGAACTGTGCCACAGAATAGTTCCTTATTGGGAACTGGGCAGATGGGACTGGTTAAGAGGGAAGAGTCGCAGCCTCTTATCTGTCACTATAACAAATTGCCAACGACTGGGTAATTTGTAAAGAAGTTTATTTTAGCTCGTGGTTCTGGAGGAAAGAAATCCTAAGAGCACGGCCTGTGCTGAAAGAGGGCTTTGTGCTGCTTCATCTCCAAACAAAAGAATGAGAGGTGAGCAAGTGGGGGTGAGAGCTAAGATACCATGGTCAGCTCCACTTCGTAACCCCTGGGACCCTTCACTCGCCCAAGAATGCCTAGACTCCCCAAGAAAGGCAACAATCCCTCTAATCACCCATCTCCTCTTAAAGGTTGGTCCTTATGCCGCCGTCTCAAGGGCAATCAAATAAATTAAATACCATCCCAGGTGTCGAGGGGGGATGAAGCCCCAGAAGTGGAGTGGCCCCTAATTCACAATGGCGTGTACCCATGAAAACTTGGAAAATCAGACACAACTGTGCACCTCAAGAGAACGTGAAGATGAAGAATTAGAGTGTCATTCTTTAGGCGATGTCAAAGATGAGCAGCCAACCACTAGAAGTCAGAGGAGGGCCAGGGAACCCACCCTGCCGACACCTTCATTTATAGTCATCTAGTCTCCCTGACCATGACAGAGTAAGTTTCAGTCATGGAAACGATCTCACCAGTGCCGCTTTGTTCCACTGATCTAGCAGACTCCTAAGCTGGAGAGATGCCCAGGCGTTATCTGAAAACTCACGATGAGCCAGTCGGGGAGGTGTGAGGTGAAGGCCACTGAGAGGCGTGCCGCTGGAGGGCAGAAGAGAGGCGGCTCAGCTAACACAACAGCCTCCAACCTCAACCTGAGGTTCCAAGAGTTAGTTCTAGATTGGAAACACCTCGTCCTCATCAAAGTCTCAATGGGAGGTCATGGGGAGTCTCTGACTCTGCCTGGGAGGAAAGGAAGAGGTTAGATTTTGAACCTTGAGTTGCCTCCAAGAAGGGGCTCCCCATTCTCATGGGCCTTAGGCCCTGGACTTTTCAGACTTCCTGCATTTGTAAAGCATCTAGTGTAAAGACATGTATGCTCTATGCTGGATCCATCATTAAATGTCTATTTATTATTGATATATACACACTCTTCTGATTTGAAAACTCTTAAGATGAAATGGTTTTGGTGGAGGCAGACATGGTACCTGTTGTTGGGTAAAACATCCTGGCCTCCTGGATTAAAGGAGGGGTTCACTAAGGACCTGCCTGTGCTGTGTGAGACCGCATGAGGAAGCCTTGGAGAGCGCTGAGCAGTGTGCTGATTATTCAAAGCTCTCTCCATCCATTAAGATGCTGGCAGTCAGTGCACAGTTCACATTTCAAGAAGTCTGCAGTTTGCCCTAGCTCATTCCTTTACCTCAGGTTGAACCAAATATATATATATATANCCTGCAAGGGTGGAACCATAAATCCACACGCCTTCCACCAAGGCAGCCATTGAGCCATGTCAGAAGCATGCATAAAACATCCCCTCTGTACTGAACAACTGGCTCTCCTGATTTACTGCATGCTCAGTCTCCAAGTTAAATACCAACAGAAGCTTCCAAAACTATATTCTCTTGCAGCCCTATCTGGAAGCCGCCTTGCCCAAATAATGCCTTCCCATTCATCACTTACTCTTCAATCCCCTAGTGCCACGCTCTGAAATATACCTCTACAGCAGTGTCCCATGAATTTCACAAGCACAGGGGCACAGGAGCAGATTCTCCTGGTTTAAGGTCTAAGCATTTTAAAAGTGAGCACATTTCCAAAATGAGGCTGAGCAATTTACACAGTCCCTTTATTGGGACTTTTGGTGGCTTCCTTTAATGTAATGTTTGAATCTATTCCCCTCTTATTCATGTCTCCTAGCAATAGGAGCATTGAGAACAAATGGGTAAACAGAGCCACACCAAGTGGTTCTCCCAAGAAACCATTAGGAAGCATGTATGTTTGTGCAGAATTACTTTGTGTAGGAAATCCGGAACGCAGATTGCTAGTCAGTTGCAATCCATGGAAATGCAAGAACCAGGAGGTGGGAAATGACAGGCCTACAGGCTCTGGATCAGAGCTGGGCTTGATGATGGGGTGGATGGTGTCTTTGAGACTCTGTCTTCTCTTTTATAAGATGAGGACACCGCCAAGTCCATCAGAACTCAATCTCCATTCCCATCTTTAAAACAGGACCCAGACTTTATTTAGGTGGCTTTCCAACCAGGGCTGGCTGTGCGGACAGGCTGTGTGGACCTGGGTTTTATTTAGGTAGCTTTCCAACCAGGGCCGGCTGTGTAGACAGGCGGCTTCATACTCAGAATGGCACCATGCTTGGATTCTTAGTGCCTGAACTGACAGGCTAGAGATGAAATCCGGATGGAGAATAGAAACTACATGTGTGCAGAGATAGCGCACATAGCTCCTGCACTCCTTGGCCTCCCCCCATGCAGTGTCATAACATACTCCCCTGAGCTCATTTCCTGTGCTGCGAGCATGTCATGCATGGCTCCCAGGAGCCCTGCCGTCAAACTCCACACCAGCACGACTCCAGTTGAGTGGGGCTGCAGCCCCAGAAGCTCTGCATTTCCCAGCTGAACCAGAACTTGCTTTGCGTGCAAAAGTTGGTCTAAGAAGTACAGATGACCAAAGAATCCCGTCCCACCCTTCCTCATTTATGCTGCTTCCTTGTATTAGCCAACAGTTCACACTGAAACTACAAAAAGCCAGCCCTTCACTCTGCGGAGTTGGTGGAAACGCAGAGACTGTAGGTAGAAGGTACAGATACCGAGAAATGAAATAAAAAATATTTAAATTCATTTTGGGTTTCCCTGTTTGGAAAGAATAAAATGTGCATTTATAAACAAAATACAGGTTGTACAGAAAGCAGTCCTGAAGGAAAGAGCATGGTGGCCACGATGGTGCATGTGAAGGTATGAGCAGAGACGGGATTGGGCAGAGAGGGGGTAGGTGAGAAAGAACGGCTCATACTGGGAGAGTAGGTATGCGTGTCAGTTTTCCTTTACTATAACAAACACTCACGAGAAATAAACTTAAAAAGAGAAAATGCTCATTTCGGCTCACAGATTAAAAAGTCTTTATGTATGTTTGTGTGTATGGTACATGTGAATGCATGAACATACATGCCTACAAGCACAGGCACATGCATGCTACAATGTACATGTGGAGGCCAGAGGTATTCATTCTTGACTTCTACCTTAGCTGAAGTAGGGTCTCTGGTTAGCCACTGCATACATCCAGTTGGCTGCTGGCCCATAACCTTCTGAGGCTTCTCCTATCTCCACCTTCCGTGTTGTCACAGGGTTGCTGGGATCAGACATGCACTACCATGTGCCCAGCTTCCCGTGGATTCTGGGCATCAAACTCAAGTCTTCACACTTGCACAGAAAGCACTGTGTCTCCCGAGCCATCTCCTAGCCCTTGGATCACAGTTTTGGAGGTTTTTAATCAATTGGTTTGGATCCTTTGAGTGTGTAATGGGGCAGCATATCATGGGGGTGAAGGAAATACATAGGGAGAATTGCTCACTTCGTTGTGCTCAGAAAGCAAAAAGAGGAGAGGGTTGGAGTCCCTTCAAGGTCACACTCCCAGTGACCAGAAAAAGTTCTCTCCTGGCTCTGCTTCTCAAGGTTCCAGACATCCCTATAGTAGAACCATGCTGGGAACTTAATGCCCAGGCCTTCAGGGGGACATTTCCGATACAAATTCTAACAGTGGCACCTTGAATTTTGTAAAGGCGTTTGTTCTTCTCAGGGTGATGTAGTTATGGGTAGGTGAACCAATGCTGAGCCAAGGCTCAGAAGTGCTTGGAGCAGAAAGGTCTGCAGCCATACAGCCATGGCGGTCATATGCCTTCTTAGTTCTACAAAGGTCAACTACGGAGATGTTAATCGCTCTTCCTTGAAATTCAACCATTTGCATTTGAAACTGAGTCTGCCTCTCAGCAATGGCATAAATTGGACAAGCAGCCATATTGTCTCATGTCTTGGCTCCCACAATTGTAAAATGGTGGTATGCACAGGACTTACTTCTGCCTCTGCCTCCTCCCTCCTTCTCTCCATCCCTCCCTTCTTCCCATCCTTCCTTCTTTCTTCCCTCTCTCCCTTCTTTTCTCCCTGTCTCTCTGTCTGTCTGTCTCACTGTCTGTCTGTGTGTCTGTCTTCCAGTCTGTCTGTCTATCTGTGTCTCTCTTCTTGACATTTAGCATTTGACACTGGCAACAGATTCCTCTGTGTTTTACTTTGATTGTATTACCAGAGAGATTTCTTTCATTTGAGGTCTTAACCATCCCAGAGGATCACGGACCTTCCCCTCATTGTTGAACATCTGGAGATTGCTTCTGCCTTTATGAGCCTCTCACCCTGTGGATCCTATCGGCAATGGTCCCCAAGTGGATGTTGTCAGCAATGGTCCCCAAGTCACAGAACAGACACACTACAGGCTCTGGACTACAGGTGGCTTATTTTTGCCTTTCTGAAGTTTAGTCTGGTGAAGGATATAAAAGGAATCTAAGGGCCAAACTTCACCTGGGCCAGGCAGTCACTGTGGTCATCTCTAATAAGCAGGCGTGTGGTTTGAGTCCCTGGCCAACTTGGTTACTGAAGCAAATACAAAACTCACCCAAGAAATACTGTGTTCAGTACTTTTCTCATTGTGGTGAAGATAAGCCTGGCAGAAGCAACCTAGAGAAGAAAGAGTTTGGGGGCGGCTCACTGTTTGAGGGTGTCCTGTAAATCAGGAGTAGCTGCAGCTTAGCAGCAGGAACTTGAGGTCACATTGTGTCCACAGTTGGGAAATGTGTGGATGGATACCCATGCTCAGTTTGCTTTTCTCCTTTTTCTCTTTTGATTCAGTCCAGGATCTCAACCCATGGGAGAGTGCAGTTCACACTCAACGTGGACTTCCATGGTTAAATATACTTGGAAATATCCTTGATGACATGCCCAGAAGTTGTATCTCCTAGATGGTCCCACATCTAGATTAGTTACTATAAGCCCACCTCTTTTCAACAACATATTACTTTTTAAAAACATTTTTAGTTTATTTAAAACTTTATTAGAAAAAGTTCCAAATAAAAGAAAAATCACACACCAAAATTAAGCAGTCCTAAAGACTGTCCAGCTCAATGAGCTTTGGCACAGCTAGGGAGCCACTTGACACAGAGGTTGTGGGCTCAGAGGGTTTATATTCTCACTGTGGAACATACTTTTATGCATGTGTCCACCACAAAAGTGAAAAATCAGGACAGTCAAAACTAGAGAAACATCCCTTTCATAACATGTATTCAATAACAGATACATATATGTAAACAATTGTACATGCGGTTGCAATATAACATGTAGAAAAGAACAAGACAGGGTAAGTATTTGAGGATGGGAAGGCCTGAACACAGGCAATGAAACATTACTTTTAAATCATAACATTCTACCCCTGTCTTCCATCTCATAACACAAAATTCATTCATCCTGAATTCAAAAGTCCACAGTCTTAACAGTTTCAGTCTTGTTCAAAAGATCAAAACATTGTCTGAAACTCAAAGTGCCCTGGGGAGCCCACAAAGGTTTATAGCCACTGAAAGTCTTCATTCCATCTGGCTACAACTACATAACCCAGGTATTCAGGTAGAGCATGGGAGTTTTGAAGGCAGAAACCATGTCCTGGCATCTCACTTGGCAGCTTTGCAGTTGGGGGTTCATACAAGCAAGCAATTTGACAGAAGCTGAGATAAGTGGTTAGCTGGAGGGGAGATTTATGGGAGCAGGCAATTTAAAAGAAGCTAAGATAACTTAGCTAGGACGTCTTGACCTTGGGTTCCTAGAATAGAACTGGGTAATTTTCCATGGAATGCTCCACCAAGGAGATCAAATTCTGATTAAACCTGAAATGGCCTCAGCAAGAATATAAAGTGGAGGAACCTCTGCACTGTCTTCCCCCATCACATTTCCCACTGGTTCTATGGGCATAAGGGATATTGACTCATCCTGTTCTGGGAGAGGGTGGGGCGTGGTTGGTCTAAAGGCCCAGTAGTTTAACTGAATTTATTCTCTGTTAGTTGTAGTTGTCCATTCAGTTGAGGATACAGGTTCCTACCCTTAGCCCGATCATAGTAAGAATCAACAGTCCAGCCAAGGTTGACAGTATGGTGGTGGACCATGAGGACCATGTATACAGCAATAGATACCAATATTTATCTCCTTTTTTTTTTCTTTCTTTGAGTTCTTCTCTGACCATGGCAAGGTTTATCACTGATTGGCCACCATGGAAAAAGCAAGCTTCTCCTAAGACCTTGCAAAGTCCCTTGTATAAGAAGGTGGTCTAGCCTCCCTCTTCTTCAATACTATCTCTACAAGGAAGTCAACTTGGCTCTCCAGCCTGGAGATACAGAATCCTCAAAATGACCAAGTCTAAGTCTATCTGGTAACAGAGTTCCCTAAAGTTTTGGTTCCCAACAACCAAGTCTGAAGTGCCTATGGAAGATGCACTGACAATTCCTACCCCTACTAGGATTAAGACAGAATTGGGCCCATTTGGCCTTCATTAACATTCAGTTAAGATCAATATGCGCTCTCAACCCCTCTCCTTTATAGACATATACCTGGGGATAACTTGGACCAGTATACATAGAATGGGGGTGTGAGCTTCCAGTGAGCTGGGGGAGGCACATTTAGTTAGAACAAGCACAAACTGCTAGTATGAGCAAGCCGGGTGATTTGATGGCGACATGCAGGTACCTTGTCGGTAGTAGAGCACACATAAGATTGTAATCCCTGAAGGCCCTTTGCTAGTTAGTCTTCTCCACAGTCCGATTCACTGCCACATGCCCCTCCCCTAGACTCCCCACTGGAAGGGACATAAGAGAGCAAGGTCCACCAGAAAGATAGAGTTTCCCAACCCTGGTTTTTCTTAATTCCTATATCCAGGTTTGGGGCTGATGGGGATTGCATATCCCTGTTTAGTCAAATTTGGTCAGTCTCCTCTCTAAGGGGCCCAAGGTCCAAGTGATGGCCCATCTGTCATTGTCCTCAGTGTTTTTTTTTTTTTGGAATGACACCAGATACTTTGACAATAGTTGGGGTGATGAGGATGGTTGGGTAGGGTCCCTTCCAGCAGACTGGCCCCAGGATCCAGGCAGGGATCCTCTTACCCATAGCAAGTCTCCCAGATGGGAAAGGTGGGCAGGTTCAGTGGTGGAGAGGATAGGATTCCCTTCACAGTACAGACAATGACTGATGAGCTTCCCACACAGCCTGCAAGGTCCTGCAAAGGGAGAGATTACACATTTCTGCGTGGGGAATATCTCGGAGTTTGGGGAGGATGGGACAGGTTCCGCTAACATCATTTCAAAAGGTGGAAGCCCCTCCTGGGAGAAGTGCATTGGGCCTGAGCAGGGAAAAGGGAGGAGGTTGGCCTAGTTTTTGGCCAGTTTCCAGGATCAATTTGGTCAGTCTCCTTAAGAGTTCCATTGGTCATTTCTATCTGACCTGAGCCCTGTGGCCTACATACACAATGTAATTTCCAATTACTATTTAATACCTTTGTTGAATTTTGAGACATTTTGGCCATCAACATTGGATCATTGTTAAACTCCAAAGCTAGGGCAGTCCAAACACAGGAATTATTTCCTGACAAAGTTTCTTAGTAACCACTGGGACGGTCTCTGTTCAGGTGGGGTAGGCCTTCACACATCCTAAAAAGGTGTCTACAAAGATCAGCATATATTTATAGTCAAAACCACTAGGTCGGATTTCAGTAAAGTCCAGTTCCCTGGTTTCTAAAGCTGATTGCTTCAAGCCTGGATCCCTTGAGGGGTCTTCCTTCCCCCTTCCCATAAGCACAGGTACCAAATATATCAAAAAGTGGTATATGCAATCAGGTTTTCAAATTTGGGACAGAATACCTGGTTCTGGGGCATGAAACAGTTCTCCTGGCCCCTTAGTGGGTGGCTTGATGGAGATCTTTAACAGTGGCTTTCCCAGACTTGCTGGAAGAACAGGTCTAGCCTCCATCATCCTTGTGTATCTCTCACTA
This sequence comes from Bramus lutescens, assembly GCA_001685075.1. Classification (NCBI taxonomy): domain Eukaryota; kingdom Metazoa; phylum Chordata; class Mammalia; order Rodentia; family Cricetidae; genus Bramus; species Bramus lutescens. The sequence goes on from LOEQ01008810.1 coordinate 72,804, forward strand.
GTTCTTACTTTGCCTAGTCAATTTAGCCCTGCAGGACATTCCTGCATTCCAGGCGGCAGTTCAGGAAAGTGGCTTCCAGCAAGACTACCAAGACTACCAAGACCTGGAGTGGCCCCACTGGTTCTAGGGCCTGTTACCTCTGGCTTCGGAGGAATCCCCTTTGTGGTGTCCTTTGGAATGAACAAAGACCACCCTCTTGGGTAACCAGAAAGTAATCTCCTTTCCTTTTACAGAACCCCACAACAAGGGCTGTGACAAAGGCATATGGGCTATCAGTGTTTATGGCGACAGCCTTGGCTTTTCCCCAGTAGAGCGTTTAGATCAAAGCTAAAAGCTCAGCTCATTGAGCTGAGGTTCCTCTGCTTAAAGATTGTGCCCAAATAGTCATATCTTGGGTCACCACCTCTGTCCCTGCATACCTAATCCTGTCTTGGATAAACTGCTCCCATCTGTGAATAATACCTCATTTGGCATCAAGAGGAAATCAGTCATAACAAGTCTGATAGACTGGATCAGGTCAGTCACCTCTGGACAGTCTTGCAAGGGATCTTCTGGGTCATTGTCTGGCAGGAGACTGGCCTGGTTGAGGGCTGACATTTTTGAAACTGAATGCAGGGTTGATCCAAAAGTGAGGCTTGGACACCTCACCTGGCATCGGACATACCATCTTTTGGGTGCCCCCTCAAGAGAGTCCACAAGGAACACTTCATGCCCTAAAGTTAACTTGATAGCTCCTCTTATCATCACAATAGGGGCAGCCATGGCCCCTACACATGCTGGCCATCCAACTCAGACCACATCAAGTCTCTTAGATATGCTACAGGTCTTTTCCAGGGTCTCAGGGGTTGCGGGAGGATGCCCTAGGTGATGTCTCTGGCCTCATCCACATACCAATAGGATTTAGTAATGCTTAGTAATGTCTGAAACAGTCAGGGTCAGGGAAGGCAACAGAGCCTTTTTCAAACTGGGTGGTGGTAGTGATGGTGGTGGTCTCATTGGTTATTACAGGGAAAAGTGGTCGTGGCCCAGGAGTCATTAGGCCAACATAGCAATAACAGCAGTAGCCAGCTGCAGTGCGGCCACAGTCACTGCCAGAAGCAGGGCACCATAGTGAGGGTGGGCAGCCAGGTGTTGATGCACAATTAATAAAACCTCAGGTTCAGCCTGAAGGTCAGAAAAGCAAAACAACCAGCCACTGGCTCTTACCTCTACCTCAGTCTGAAGTGGCTATCCTGGGATTAAAGGTGTGTATTACCACTGCCTAGTCTTTAAGGCTAACCATTGGGGCTGTTTTACTCTCTGATCTTCAGGCAAGTTTTAATTACTAAAATACAAGTGAAATGCCACAACATAGTGTGACCTGTGAGCCTGCAGAAAATCATGTGCTGCTTCAGAGGGCAGCTGTGCCTATTGTCTCAGGATGATTCACTGCCCCTTCCATTCTAGAGCTGTTTCTCCACCCAACAGAACCGACAGAAACACAGGGACACTCAACGGGACACCGCTGTAGAGAGACACATAGTAAAGACAAACGGGGTGGCCACCACACAGTCACACACCTGAACAGATCAGGGAGTCCCGTGATGTCTCACACAGATCCCAGACACAGGATCTACAGCTGTGTCCCCTCCCCTCTTGTATCCTAATCAGATGTCACTTCTGACAGACCAGACTTACCTCTGGACCTGTTCAGACCACAGACTTTTGATTTACTTGTTAGTTTTCTTTTGGATGTCAGTGTCTTGTGCCTCCAGAGAGCTCAGTAGAGATTGGTCAGATGAGATTTCCTTGGAGCCCTGGAACATCTATCTCATGGTGTGTACCTGCTAAGGTAAGGTGTGTACCTGCTAAGGTGTGTACCTGCTAAGGTGTGTACCCACTAAAGTTCTCTCCAGCTGGAGCACTCTTCCCTACTCCTGGGGATCCTAAGGCCCCTAAGAGTCTATGTCTGGTCTCTGAGATCTTGATGGACCTCCAAAATGTTACATGGAGCCTACTTAGAGATGACCACTCAGATTTAATTTACAGCCAGTTGAATGTTCCTGTTTCAGTCAGCTGGGACTACACCTAGGAGGCTGGGGACCTAGGAGGAAGCCTGACTGTCCAGAACATGAGGGCTTTTGAAGGCAGAAACTTCGTCTTGACATCTTGCTCAGCAATTTGGGATGGGGCTGGGGGCTTAGCTAAAGCAAGCAATTTGACGGGAAGAAGCTAAATTAGCTGGAGAGGAGGTTTGTGCAAGCAGGCAATTTAACAGAAGCTAAGGGAACTTAGCTAGGACATCCTGACCCTGGGTTCCTAGCATAGAGCTGGGTAATTTTCCATGGTATTCTCCATCAAGGAGATCAAATTCTGCTTAAACATGAAATGGTCTCAGCAAGAATACAAGATGGAGGAACCTCTGCACTGTCCTGCTTTGTTACAAAAGCAATCTCTTAATTTTGAGCCTCAGTAAAATTAAAAAAAAAGAAGACTAAATAACTTACTTCCAATACAATGCTACAGAATATGCATTGCCATTCCAAACAAAAGGGTTAGCAAGAAAATAATATTGTGTCAAAACAAACCAAAGCCTGGTGGAGAAAATAATAGTACAGCTCCATGTCTGGCATTTGAAGCTATTTCTGATGTCACCTGGTTTCCAGCAGGCTTGAACAATGCCAACCCTCACATTCTGCCACCTGCAACACAGGCAGCCCCTCTCACAAGCTGGCTCCACTTGCTCCTACACTTTTCCTAGGTGAAATTCTTACAACCCTGGTCTCTCACACATCCTGGGTTCACCACTGCAATTTAGGCTTTACCCTCAGAGCCTCAGACAATGGACTTGTAGGAGCTGCTGGCAGGGAATAAAACATTGCAGGGCTTCGATGGCTTTCTGGAAACATGGAGCAAGTTTCTTTATGGCCCCTTATTTTTTTGCATGCCTGCAAACCAGTGCCGTGTGAATAACAGTAAGTTCTGCTGTCGAAGCTGAAGATGTAGGCTGTACCCCTTCTACTGTAGCTGCAGCTTTCTCGGCCTTGGAGATCAAGCCTGTGAAAAGACTTCCCTAGGCAGTTGTTTTCCTGCAGGAAATCCGTCCAAAGGCATTCTCAATGCTAGTTACCTTCTTTCAAATGAATTTACATTTCTACAAGTTGGACGGTACCTTAGATAGGTAGCGTCTCATCTTTGGGTCCTTTTCCTCTTATCCTAGTGAAGAGATTAAGGTTTTGCTCCCCGGGCACTAATTATAGCTGCTCCCCTGCATCTGCCTGGTCAGCATCTTTCAGCTCACACTCTTCCTTACCAAACCGTGAAGTTTTCGCACCTTTCTGTTTTCCCACACTGTAGAGTTGACGGCACAGCTGGCTACACAGTGGGCAGTAGCCATGCCAGAGTCTGGATGCTGTTCTGAAATTTCCTCTATCAAACAACAAAATCTGTTTCTTATTAAAATTTAGCCTCACTCAATTTTTTTTAGAGATTTGCTTATTATGTATACAGTGTTCTGCCTGTGTGTATGCCTGCATGCCAGAAGAGGGTAACAGATCTCATTACAGATGGTGGGAGCTACCATGTGGTTGCTGGGAATTCATCTCAGGACCTATGGAAGAGCAGCCATCTCTCCAGCCCCTGGCTCACTCCGATTTTAAAAACACGGGCAGAACACAGCTGGATTCTTCAAGTGTAGCATGAATGGTTTCCAGCCTGGTTCTGAGCAGAGTCCCCTCTGAAATCGTATAAACTGTGCCTCCACGGTCCTCACTCCCTCTACACCAATCCTCTGAGCTCCCGCTAGAATGGCCCACTGGGCTCAGCTTTCGGCATTCTTGTGCTAAAACTTCAAACTCATGCTTTCTTCCCAAAGGTCACTTCTGCACACTTATGGATGAGCCACATGGTCAGCGGCCTCAGATATCTCACAGCAGGGGGCTCACACTTTGGTGTCAATTTTCTGTGGCTGATTTTATTTTTATAAGGATTTCTCAGCCAGAAAACATCTGCTCGTGATTGGACAGACTAAAGACTATCACCTCTTCTGTGATCTGCCTTCCCAGTCACATTTGACAACATCTGGACTCACCCCAACTCTCTCTTGCCTTTCCTTGGCCATAGGAGTCAGCTAGGACTCCATCTGTAAGCTGCAGTGTATTTTCTTGACTCTGTAAGATATCCACTTAATGCCTATTGATGCCAGCCAACATTTGGTGAGTCATCTTGCACAGTTACTTGTATTATACCCATTATGTGTTAAGTAATCAGTTAGCTGCATCTACACATATGCATATTTTCAAATTGCTCAACACAAAGAAGGAACATATAATTTAACTGCAAATTAATCTTTCAAATGTTCTTTCCACTCAACACAGAGTTTGATGTGAAATTCACCTGATTTCTGACCTCTGGATTAGTATAATCCTTTGGAGGTGGATTCGGAAGACCTCCAGATCAGTACAATCTTTTGGAAGTGGGTTTCAGAATGCAGTTTCATTCAGCCTATAGTTACCACCAACATTTACAGCCTGATTTTACCCCCCCAAAATTGTTGAAACTAGAAGAATTCCAAGCCACCAAGCTCCAAACTTTCCATGAATATTTCTTGTCAACCCTAAAATGGCTCCCTTAATTAAGATATCTTCTTCCCTGCTCCCATATCCACCCTTCCTCCATCCCAACCATC
>LOEQ01008811.1:54931-66134 GCA_001685075.1 Bramus lutescens
GCCACAGTAGGACAGCTCAGCCCTGGAGGTTAGAGCTGCAACAGCAATAGGACAGCTGGTGGCTGGAACAGCAATAGGACAGCTCAGCCCTGAAGGACAACAGGAAATAATCAAATTGAGGGCTGAAATCAATAACATAGAAATAAAACAATACAAAGCGTCAGTGAGACAAAGAACTGGTTGTTCACGAAAATCAACAAGATTGACAAACCTTTATCCAAACTAACCAAAAGCAGAGAGAGAACATACAAATTAACAAAATTAAAAAGGAAAAGGGGGACATAATAGATACTGAGGAAATTCAGAGAATCATCAGGTCATACTTAAAAAACCTGTACTCCACAAAACTGGAAAATATAAAGGAAATGAATAACTTTCCGGATACAAATTGGAAAGTAAGAAGTTGAACTTTCACTATTTGTTGGTGATATGATAGTACATATAAGTGACCCCAAAATTTTTTACCAGGGAACACCTACAGTAATGTGACAGGATACAAGATCAACTCAAATCAGTAGCCCTCCTATATATAGATGGTAAATGGTCTGGGAAAGAATTCAGAGAAGCATCACTCTTCACAATAGCCACAGTACTCTAACCAAACAAGTGAACCTGTATGACAAGAACTTTAAGTCTTTCAAGAATGAAATGGAAATTGATATCAGAAGATGGAAAGATCTCCATGCTCATGATAGGTAGGATTAACATAGTAAAAATGGCAATCTTATCAAAAGTAATTTACAGACTCAGTGCAATACCCATCAAAATAACAGCACAATTCTTCACAGACCTCGAAAGAACAATGCTAAAAATTTCATATGGAGAAACATAAAAACCAGGATAGCCAAAACTACCCTGTACAATAAAGGAAAATCTGGAGGCATCACCATCCCTGACTTCAGACTCTACTATAGAGCTACAGTGATGAAAACAGACTGGTATTGGCATAAAAACAGACAGATGGACCAGTGGAAATGAATTGATGATCCTGATACTAACCCATACACCTATGGACACCTGATTTTTGACAACGAAGCTAAAAATATAAAATGGAAAAAAGGCAATATCTTCAACAAATGGTGCTGGTGTAACTGGATGTTGACATGTAGAAGAATGCCAGTATATCCGTATTCATCTCCATGTACAAAATTCAAATCCAAATGGCTCAAAGACCTCAACATAAATTCAGCAACACTGAACCACATAGTAGATAAAGTGGGAAGTAGCCTTGCTCACGTTTGCACAGGAGATTGCCTCTGAGAGCAACAGTCGATAGATGACCTCCTGAAACTGAGTTTTCCTAGTTACTTTTTGACACTGCTGTAACCATGCTTTAGTGCTGTGGGTTGTCTCTTATTTCCTTTGTATCACTTAATGTGGAAGCCCTGCTCTAACTACTTTTAAAACTAGCCCCAAAGCCCAAAGCGGTGGACTGTGCCTATAATCCTAGCGCTTGGAAATTAAGGCAGGAAGGTCAAGCTCAGGACTATCTTGGTTACTAATGATATTCAAGGTCACCTGGAACTACAGGACACCCTGTCTTAAAGATAATAATAACCTGTAGCCTTAGTTTTGGGTCTAGAGTTCGTGGGCTCCAGTGAAGAGACTGTGAGACTTCCTTGAATGAAGACATGAGATGAAGCCTCAGTTATATTTTGAGGCAGTAATATAAGTTACCCAAGCTTTGAGACACCAGGCACGAAAAGCTGCATGTATAAGTAGCCAAGGAGAGGTGTATAAGAAGTTGCAGAGAGAAAAGCCATATGAGCCCTTTGAAAGTGAAACTGCCGGTGTCTGAGACAGAGCTGTAGGAGTTGGTGCTTGCCCTGCATGGTTTTGGACTTGCCTTCTTCCATCTTGCCTTAATTCCTTGGAAGGGGATTGTGCATTCTGTGCCATTGTGTATTGGGTTGATATGATTTGTGTTTTGATATTGCAAGATGTAACAGTCAAGAGATTGCCTTGAATGTCAGAAGAAACTGGACATTCAACAGTATTGGTACTATTACATAATATGGGGATTAGACTAAATCCATTTTGCATCATGGCTTGGCACATCCTCATAGGTCACTGCATCCTGAAATGTCTCATATATGTATATAATTGAAATGGTGACATTGAATTGCAAATGTAGACTTTATTGAGAATATATTTACATAATTCTATGTTCTGTGACATGGGTCAATAAGTATCAAATGCAGTCACCAATTCATTTTATATTTTTGGTTGTCAGCCTAGCCTTTAACGACTGAGCCATCTCTCCAGTCCACCTATTCATTTTAAAAGGAAACAGCCAGGCAGTGGTGTCACAGGCCTCGGGAGGCAGAGACAGGTGAACTCTGGGAGTTTGGGGCCAGCCTGGTTTACAGAGCAAGTTCCAGGACAGGCTCCAAAACTACAGAGAAACCCTGTCTTGAAAAACCAACCCCCCCCAAGAAAAGGAAATAGAAAAAGAGGATGACACCTTCCATTCTTGTGCCCACCAAATATATTATGAAACATGGCGTGCATACCAATATATATAAAGAGACATGCAAATAGAGTAACACTATTTAGTTTACACCAGCAACATTTTATCAAAATTATTAACTTCATGAAAGGATAGAAAATATGGATGTGGTGGTGCACAGCTCTAATCCTAATCCTCGGGAGGTGGAGACAGGTGATACTCTGTGATTACCAAGCCCGCCTGGTCTTGTAGAGATTCCAGGACAGCAGAGGTACTTAGTGATACTCAGTCTCAAACAAAAACATAGAAAGCACTCAGGGCTCCCTCAAAATTCTTCGCTAGAGTCAAACATTCACTTCAATTCTATACTTGTGTATCATAAACTGGAGTGACCCCTATTCAACTGTAAGGTTAATAATTCCCACAAAGGAAAACATTTTTAAGAAGTTACTGACTGGGGCTGGAGAGATGGCTCAGAGGTTAAGAGCATTGCCTGCTCTTCCAAAGGTCCTGAGTTCAATTCCCAGCAACCACATGGTGGCTCACAACCATCTGTAATGAGGTCTGGTACCCAGCCCTGAAAGATAATAATTTTAAGTATGACTAATTTCCAGTAATATATCACATACATTTTCTGATTCTGTATTTTAGGGTACAAATGGGAACATCACAACAATGAAGAACATTGTCAAAGCTCTAGAAGAAATGGAAGGTAATTTTCACATGCAAGCTGATATATATATGCATGTCTGAAGAACTGTTAATGCACCCTGAACTTTTAATGAAAAGCAACAGTGTAAATAAGCATAGCCTTGTGATGATTATTAAATTCTTACAACACCTTATACTCCAATGTCAGGTAGCTGATCACCATTTGCAAAGCTTTCCTTTAAGAACAAGACAGGAAACAATGCCATAATAGATGTCACAGTTTTAATCATAGCTATGTGAGAAGCTTGTTGTAGAACTGTTCATCCACTTACTGTCATGGCATTCAATTATCATATAAGGTACACACATTGATAGGAGATTAACATTCGTCCGAGACCTTTCATAAGCAAAGCTTCTATATTAAAGCTAGTGTTCTTCATATACTTGCAGTGAGTAACTTTACCATAGTTTGGTGAGAAGAGCACTTTATGAGAGACAAAGAGGTTCTCATGGTGTAGAAACCTGAATCCCTATACTACATCTGTATGAGACACAAAACGTTAGACTATGTGAATGCAATGTGAAAACCTTTTGTTATCTTCTTTGCCACTCTGAATACAAGCCATGTGAGCATAAAGTATATAGAAAGAAGCATTGTACTTCTGTCTCTCAGAACAGTTGGAAGATATGTAGTCCCTACTATGAACAGATACGATGACTGTGGTGGAAGTTTACAATTAAGTGATTTTTCAACTTCTATGGGAATATACCAACAAACTCTCATTGGAAAAAAAAACCTTATGAGTACCAGGAATATGGAAATCTGTCTGTCTGTATTGATTCATTGTGCACATGTAGTTTTTTTAAAAAAAGATTTATTTATTTATTTATGTATTTATACAGTATCCTGCCTGTAGGCTAGAAGAGGGCACCAGATCTCATTTATAGGTCGTTGTGAGCCACCATGTGGTTGCTGGGAATTGAACTCAGGACCTCTGGAAGAGCAGTCAGTGCTCTTAATCACTGAGCCATCTCTCCAGCCTCGCTGCACATGTAGTTTTATTCACGGTATAAGAAAATACTATGCACGCAATCAGTGTGGTCAAACTCTGATTTCTTCAAGTTCTCTTCAAATTTGTGAAAAAAAAAAACCTCATGTGGGCAGAGAAAATAATAAATGTGAGCCATCTACTAAAGGCTTTAGCTGTTATAGGCATCTTCAAACACATAAAATAACCAATAATGAGTATAATCAAAGTTATAAAGCCTTTGTATGTCAGTCTTCATCAAGTACATAGAACTCAAACTAGAGAGAAAAGGTATGACTATCATCAGTATGATAAAGCCTTTGCATATTCCAGTTATCTTCAAATACGTAAGAGAAGTCACTCTGGAGAGCGACCCTATGAATGTAATTAATGTGATAAAACCTTTGCACGAAAGAATCATCTCACTCATCTAAGAATTCATACAGGAGAGAAACCCTATGAATGTAATCAATGTGGTTTATTCTTTGCATGTAAGAGTCATCTTCTCATCTAAGAATTCACACTGGAGAGAAACCTTATAAATGTAATTATTGTTGTAAAGCTTTTGCACAGAAGATTAGTCTTAACAGGCATGAAATGATTCATACTGGAAAGAAACCCTATGCATGTAATCAATATGATAAAGCCTTTACACAGAAGAGTAGTTTTCACAGGCATGAAAGAAGTCATACCAGAGTGAACCCTATGCATGTAATCGATGCGGTAAAACCTTTGCTTGTAAGAGTCATCTTTTCAGTCTTGAAAGCATTCATGCCAATGAGAAACCTGTTAATGTAATCAATGTGGTAAAGTCTTTGCACACAAGAGTAGTCTTCACAGGCATGAAAGAAGTCATACTGGAATGAAACCTAATGGATATAATCAACTTGGTATAAATGTTACATATAACAGTCACACTCAAGTAAGTAAAAAGTCATTCTGGCAGGAAAATCCTATGTAATCAATGTGGCAAAGTCTTTGCACAGAACAGCCATATTTACAGTCATGAAAGGAGTCCTACTTGACAAAAACATTATGAATGTAGTCAGTGTGGTAAAGTCTTTTGTATTGCAGTCACCTTCAAAGTCATGAAAAATTTCACACTGGTGACAATCCCCATGAACCTAATAAATGAGGCTATTTATTCACAAATGAAAATGACATTTATGCTGTCATCCATTATTTTTGATCATGTTAATTTATTTTGAAGACTAAATTTTTTTTTTTTGGTTTTTGAGACAGGGTTTCTCTGTGTGATAGCCCTAGCTGTCCTGGAACTAGTGTTTGTAGACCAGGTTGGCCTCGAACTCACAGAGGTCTGCCTGCCTCTCTGCCTTCAGAGTGCTGGGATTAAAGGCGTGTGCCACCACCGCCTGGCTGAAGACTAAATATTTGTTAACATTTTCTCAGAAGCAAATGAATGACAGAGAATTGTATCAGTGTGGTAAATGTGGTTGCTGCTAAGCCTGATTACCTGGTGACAATTGAATTTCAGGATGGCCTTCAGTATATATAGATATATTTTCTCATAAAATTCAAAAAAGGGATCTGGAAAGATGACTGCATTTTCAAAGACTCAGGTTCAATTCTCAGTACCCATACAGAAGCTCACAACTGTAAGTCCTGTTCCAGGGCATCCAATACCCTCATACAGACATACATGTAGACGAAACACCTCTTCGTATAACATAAAAATAAATCAATTTTTTTAAAGTATGCATTGCACTATGGAACTTTCTCTAGCATAATGTGGATCCTTCGCTGATCATTAGAATCACTTGTTAGGGTCTTTCACATCAAGAGAACTGTATTAGCAATTAAAGTAAGCAGTGTCCAGAGTCTGATGCACTTTTCTGCCTTTCTTGGGCATCAGGTATGTTAATGGTATAAAGGCTTGTGAGTGTGTGTGTGTGTGTGTGTGTGTTTGTGTGCATGCATGAGAGAGACTGAAGATTGGGAGAGGAGATACCCCTATTTTAAATAAGATCTTCATTGCTGTGGGAGCACATTCTGCTCCTTCAGCCAATAACCTTTAAGATACCAGCCCACTTGGGCGTGGTCTCTTATACTGTAAAAGTAGTGGTAACCATGGGCCCTGCCCCGCTCTCTTGCTTCTGGCTCCCAGTTCCGGCTGCTAGATTCTGTTCCTGTTCGTGCAGAGGACTGTTTTCTAGGACAGTGATCTATAAGTTTTCCCCTTAAATAAATAACCTTTTTATTATTTATAATTCTGAACTGGTGTGGGATTGTTTGGTGACTTACATCATCACTTCATGTATATATTTTATTTTTTTTCCTAAAATTACATGTCAGGTGGTGGTGGCACATGCCTTTAATCTCAGCACTCAGGAGGCAGAGACAGGCAGATCTTGGTGAGTTTGAGGCTAGCCTGGTGTACAAGAGCTAGTTCTAGGACAGTTAGGACTGTTGCACAGAGAAACCTTGTCTCAAAAAAAAAAAAGAATGAATGAATAAATAAATAAATAAATAAAATTAGTTATACTCATGTGTATTGTCAGAATAGTATTCATGAATGAAGTCATATGAGGAGAATTTTGAGCATTCGTATGACCATTTCAAGGAAACAAGACAGTTGTTTCTTCAAAACAGATTTTTTTTTTTTTGGACTGTGGTTGGTTTTGTCATCCTCCCAATGTAACAGGAGTGGATTTGCTTCATATTACTCACTGTTGTTTACTGTTTTCATTCAGTGAAACTATGCTTCATGTGCCTTCATGGGAAATCATGCTTCTGTCCTCTGTGGATTGTTTTTGTTGTCATCTAGAGTTTGAACACACTACAGCTTTACTCAGGCAATCTTTATTAACCTTCAGAATATAAATTTTCTTGAGCTTGGAATAAAGTTGGCTATTGCATGAGACTTTAGTGTTTTTCATTTATCTGCTCAGTTCTCTTAGGGCCCACCATCACCGACGGTGACAAGTGGCTCTTTAACAGGGACAGTAATTGGCTACAAGAGAATGAAGACCCTCAGAGAAAGGCGAGTGAGTAATGGTGCAGAAACCAGGAAAGCCTTTGAGTTATGTTGAGCTATTGCATCATTTTTAAAGTTAGCAGGAACACAAGTATTAAGAACACAACTATTATAGTGCCTACAAATTGTTTTTAACTCCTGGTTTCTAGAAGAAGCAATTTAGATGAAGTATTGGACAGAGTTTAAAAAAAAAGGAGAATGAAAAGACATAAATAAGGGAGAAAGGTCCCTTTGGTCACTTTGTTATTAACTTGGACTGTTGTCACAATAATTGAGGATATTAATCATGAAGTGATATTGAATTCCTAGTATGAATATAAACTTCATAACCAAACTTTTATTTAATTTTTTTACTCACTTTACACATCAACTACAGTTCCCTTCCCTCCCCTCCTCCTGCTCCTCCCTACCTCTCTCCACCCCCTGGATCAAGGCTGAGTAGGAATCCCACCATAGGGAACAAGCTCCAAAAAGCCAGCTCATGCACCAGGGAGAGAGACAGCAATGAAAGAAATACCTTGATGGAGGGAGCACTTGTGAGGTTGGAGAGACCTGGTGCTGGGGAGATCCCTCGGAATCCACAGGGATGACCCCAGCTAGAACTCCTGGCTATCGTGGAGAGGGTGCCTGAACTGGCCTTCTACTGTAGTCAGATTGGTGACTACCCTAAATGTCATAGAACCTTCATCCAGTAACTGATGGAAGCAGATGCAGAGATTTAGAGCCAAGCACTGGCCTGAGCTCTGAGAATCTAGTTGAAGAGACGGAGGAGGAATTAAATGAGCAACGGGGGTCAGGATTATGATGGAGAAACTCACAGAGACCAGAGCTAGTGGGAGCTCACAGACTCTGGACCAACAGCTGGGGAGCCTGCATAGGACCAAACTAGACCCTCTGCTTGTGGGTGACTGTTGTGTGGCTTGATCTGATTGTGGGGCCCCTAACAGTCAAATCAGGAAATATCTCTGATGCATGACCAAACTTTAAGATTGGTAAAAGAGGCAAAAGAGATGAATTTCCTTTTTCAGGCAAAATTGAATACAAAGTGTCACTGATGTAGATGCACGTGACACTGCCTCAGCTCCCTACTAGAGACGCCTTTAGATAGGCATCATTCATTGTCTGAAAAAGACCCTGAAGCATGGGATGAATGATTTACTAGTCAATCTAATCTTGAATTCTCTCCATTTTGATGAGGACTTACAGTCAACGGGAAAGCTAACTTTGTTTATCAATTCCTTCCTGGCCTCATGAACTGTGATTGTTATTTTCAGTGCAATTTCAGAAAAATCAAAATGTTTAGTGTCTAATAATCAATCTATTTAAAACTATAGAAGGAGAATTCCATTAGACTCTTTTTCTTCATAATTTTCCATTGATAATATATGGCCTATCCCAACCTGTGTCATAACTTAGTAGGGATCTCGATCGTCTGACTTTTTTTTTTCACAAAATATCACATTGTTGAACTACTTTGATGGCATTATGTTGGTTGTGCCATGTGAGCAGGATGTAGCACTCAGCTTGAATTCATTCCCATGAGAGAATGGGATATAAATCCAACCTGAATTCAAGGGTCTTCTACCTAATTGAAAATCTTGGAATTCAGTGGTGTGTGACATGCAGAGATATTCCTTCTAGGGTGGAGGACAAGTAATTGCACCTGACCCCTCCCACCACCAAGAAAGAAGCAGAACCTTTAGCAGGCCATTTGGATTCTGGAAACAGCACATTCCTCTCAGGTGTGTGATTGTGGACCATTCACAAAGTGACTTGGGAAGCTGCTTGCTTTGTGTTTGAACAGAAGAAGGTTCCAAGAGGTCCAGGCTGCTAGGTAGACTCTACTGCTTGGACCAGCAGAAGTGTCAGTGGCAGATAGAGATGATCTTAGCCTTTGCTTTCCCCCTGTAGTTGTGTCAATGAAGAGAGCTTTTAGATCTTGGAGCAAGGCTCTACCACCATCTGCTGACAATTATTCGTTTCAGAGCCAACTCTTAGCCTGTTCTGGGACTTAGCGGAAACTGAATATTCGACAGTGGGTCTTTTTGCCACCTTTACCATGCAACTCAAATTGCCTGCCTGTCGTGAGCAGATAAATATTGGTTGAATCTTTAGGTTTCAAGAACATTAATTCAGAATGCAACAGTATTATTAGGCCTCTAAAGACAAGACCAACAACAAGAGATGAATAAGCTAGAAATACTGCTGATGTGGACATCATGTTTATGATGCTACTCTGATAGCAGAAGTAATTTCTAAAAGTTTAAAGAAAAATCACAATGTCAGATGTTTTAATTTGTAACCAAGGTGATTTAAAAAGGGACTGTAGGCAAGGCATTCCTAGAAACATTTGCTTTTTCCTAGAGATAATTAAAAAAGAAGATCTTAGCCTTTTGGAGGATGCAGGAAGTATGGCAAAGGCCCACATTGGACTAATGAGGCAGGCACTTAAGGATTAGAGTGATTTAAATTTAAAAGCCTCTTGGAAAAGGCAGGCTGAAACTCAAAGTGAATGTTTCTTGTTGCTGTGGACTCCTCCTTTACACTATATGAAGACGTGTTATAGTGATTGGTTTAATAAAAGCTAATTGGCCATTAGCTAGGCTGGAAGTAGTTAGGAATTGAGGTCTCAGGGAAGAAGAAAGCCAGCCAGAAGGAGAGAGAGGAAGACATACAGGAGGAGAGGTAAAAGCCACAAGTCACATGGCAACAATAGGCAGATGAAAAAAAATGGACTAATATAAGTTATAAGAGCTAGTTAGAAACAAGCCTAAGCTATAGACCAAGCTTTCATAATAATAAGTTTCCATGTTGGTTTTTGTGATTTGGCAGCCCAAAGAACAATCCAGCAAAGGAATGTCCTTTGTGATCTAAAAATAAATATCTTAAACCTTGTATTTAAATATGAAGAGAAAGGGAAATAATGGTTTGGTGTAGGAGGTTCTTCTATGTGTTGCTTTCATTGATGGAATAAAGAAACTACCTTGGCTTTTTGATAGGGCAGCACTTAGGTAGGCAGAGTAGACAGAACTGAATGCTGGGAAGAAGGGCAGAGAGAGAGAGCCACCATGGAGATGCCAGGTCAGACATGCTGAATCTTACCCAGTAAGCCATGACCTTGTGGTGACAAACAGATTATTAAAAATGGGTTAAATCAAGATGTGAGAGTTAGCCAATAAGAGGCTAAAACTAATGGGCCAGACAGTGTTTAAATGAATACAGTTTCTGTGTGATTATTTCGGGGGTTAAGCTAGCTGGGCAGCTGGGACGAAAAGCAGGCCCTCTCTCCTGTTACATTGGTATATTTATCTATACATACTAAGGCATATTTAGTTTCAAAATTTCAAAAAGAAGTTTATAAAATTGAAAGATAATACTTTTTCTGTTGCCCAAAACCATTGTGCCTTAGGAGAGATATAACCTGCAGCAAAAGGAATCCTGCAGAGTTAGATTTGGGGCAGGGTTTTGCTTTTATCTTTCCAGGAGAATAAAAACATCCAACTAAGGAAACTGGCTACCACTGGACAAATGAAGCATCTGGAGAAAAGATGCCCAAGTGTCATTGCCTGCCTCCGGGTGAGCAGCCTAAAATCTGGGCCTGGAGCTCCAGACTAGCACTGGCACCCATGCCATCATCTTGTCTGAGTGGCTGCTCCTCTCCACAAGACAACTACCCAATGTGGACTGGGTGTGGTATAACCTGGGTGGGCCCATTCTTCCTGATGTGAGGCTGGCTCACCTATGGTGGGTTCCCAAATGGTTGTCTCTGCTGCCCTCTACAGACATAAGTTTGAAATGGTCTTTATGTGGTCCCACTTCCATTAAAAATTAAAGCTGGCTTTGGAGTTGGAATGTGGCTCTGTCCTCTAAACCCATGCATTCTTCTTAAAGGAAAATCCAAAATCTCTGTCTCATGTCAAAAGAGCTACCTGGTATGGTACAGAAGAAAAACCAAACTTAAGAAACCATATTATTGCCGCTAATCTTAATCTTTTGGTGCTCACTTGACTCTCTAAAATTTTTCTTAAGTGGCTGGAGAGATGGCTCAGTGGTTAAGAGCATTGCCTGTTCTTCCAAAGG
>LOEQ01008812.1:59000-70471 GCA_001685075.1 Bramus lutescens
AATAGCTAGGCAGGAAATGGACAGGTGGGTCTGCTGGGCAGACAGAATAAATAGGAGAGAGAAGAGGGAGAAAAAAATGAGAGAAAGAAGAATGAGAGAAGAGAACAAGGGGAGAAAACGAGGGAGATCACACCCAGAGAAAGAAGCTAGGCATCTGCCAGCCAGCAGACATGAGAAGCAATGAAAGCAAGATATACAGAAGGAAAGAAAAGTAAAAAGCCCCAAGGCAAAAGGTAGACAAAGAGAATCAGGTTATTTTAAGTTAAAATGTGCCCAAGTTAGGCTGAGCATTCATAACTAATAAGAAGTCTCTGTGTCATGATTTGGGAGTTGGTTTGTGGCCTGGTAGAGAACCCTGCCCCCACTGAACAACAACACAACAAACAAAAAACTAATTCACAGTATGGTGGAGAAGGAGAGCCTGTTTGTCTCCTGACTCCTAGTAAGCCGCCTTAGGACCTGCCCATCTACCTTCTTGGTCTCTCTGATGCTCACACTCTCCAGCCAGCCATCCTGCTTGTTCCCAGGAGGAACCACTGCCTGGGTTGCTCCTTTAGGTGGACACTCTCAACTTTAAGTCTTTACTAGTCACCTTCTCAGTGAAGCCATGTCTTTAACAAGTGCTGGAAGACAGTATCAAGACAGAAAAAAATCAAAAGGAGGAAAAGTAAGAAAATTAAGATGTGTAAGCTTTTGCATTAAATTAATAGGGATTCCAAACAGAAGACAAAATCAACAACAATAACATTAACAACCAGAAAAAAAAAGAAACAGAAAAAAAGTTGGTAAGGATCATTAAAAAAGAAAAACAGAAACAGAAAAAGGGGGCTCTTAATTAATATAGAAGTTATAAAATACATAGTACACATTAAAAATAAGTGGATTTCTTCTTAATCTGAGTAAGAGTTAATACTAGACTCTGCTCTTTCAAGTGGATACTCTCAAGTCTTGAGGACTTAGCCTTTGTTGGGAATTAGTTTAACACACTATAAGTGATAGTGTGAGATCAAAAACAGGAATAAGAACAATATACCTTGCATGTTAATGGGAGGCCAATTGGGAAAAACACACCTTGGAGGTTAAGGATTCTGTTTGCAGTAAGGACAGTTAAGAACGAGCTCCTGTTTGTCCTATGTTTGTTTGACCCATTTAATCACAGGTGGGCAGGAGGATAGGTGGGCAGGAAATACGCCAGGATGTATGCTTGCCCCTGATTGGGTGTAAGTGGGAGGAAAACAGGCAAGAAATACAGTAGGATGTATGCTTGCCCCTAATTGGATGTAGGTGGGAGGCACACAGGCAGGAAATACATCAGGGTTTATGCTTGCCCCTGATTGGATGTAGTGGTAGGCACACAGGCAGGAAATACATCAGGATGTATGCTTGCCCCTGCTTGAGTCTGATGGGAAACGCAGTGAATGGGAGATTTTGTCTTTTTAAGCCTCTGCAAAACATGACTTGTGGACGGACATTTCCTGGGAACCCTGGGATGGTCTTGGCCAGAGCCCATCCTCCTGGCCAGTATTTAATTAAAGCTTGCTTCAAATTTGGCTTCAAATTGTGGTAGTAGTCTTGTTCTCTCCTGGTGGGGTGAACCAGAGCGGTCATGAAGATGCCCCTGGGAAGTCAGACGTGTCTTCTAATGGGAGGAGGAGAATGAGGGAAGCCCTGAAGCATAACACTGTGTGGTGGCAGTTTGACTTTTTAAAGCCTGGGCAGGTGGCAGGCAGGAAGCAGTTGAGAGGCTATGACGCTTGATTTAGCTAAAAAGACAGAGGGGATTGTCTCTGACTTCATTTGATTGACAGTGGGGATTAATGAGGATTAAGTAGGAGGAATGAGATGAGTTATTGAGTGCTTACCATTCCTCACCAGGGACCTGAGGACATGCACATCTCTGGAGCATTATATTTCCAACAGTGGGCAAGGATGGCACACGCGGAGGTTGGAGACAAAGAAAATGGAAAAGTGGACGAGGGATGAATTTGAGGGCAAGAAACAGATTTGCACAAGGGAAATAATCCAGAGACAATATTGAGATGGATAGGAAGAAGAGAAATGAGAGAAACAGGGGGCAAGACAAGGTCATCGGGGGAGGGGATGGCAACATTGCCAGAAACAGTCTTAGGGTCACAAGAGGAAACAACCTGCTGGGTCACAAGAGGAAACAACCTGCTAGGAAGGGTTCGATGAATCTCGCTTTAGGTGTGATAGATAGATGTGGGCAACGGGTAGAAAACTGTACCTAAAAAAAACAAATCAAGAAAGGCTAAGAGAAACCAGCAATAAGAAGGGTACACGATACTGCATGGGGGTGGGGGTAGGGGGTGGTTTGCCAGCTTGGAACACTGGGTTGAGCCACAGCAGCAGTCTCTCTGGAACCTTACAGAACTCTCTCTGTTCCTATGGAGGCAGGTGAGGCACTGTCCCTTCCCACCCAACCTTCGTTCCTGATCCTGTCTTCCCAATTACAGCACTTCTCTCAAAGCCTCGGGCAACTCACAGAATTACTCCACAGTGTTCAAGTCTCAGGATCCCTACTCTGAAGTGACCGAAAAGCAGCTCATATTAAAAACACACAGACGGAAAGCCAGGCCCTCGGAGTCGAACAGTGAGGAACAGCCGACAGTTCCCTCCACCCTGGGGGACATGCAGCAGTGACAGCCACAGCCGCTCTCCTGGAGCCTTGTAAGGACCTCAGGGCCTGACTCATCCTCCCCAGACTCTACCTGTATTGTGTAACAGGACAGCTCCAGAGCTAACAATGGCCTTTCATTGAGTCCTGGATGTCCCCACACCTCTCCACGGTCCTCCTGTCTCCATCTACTTTCCACTCTGACCCTGCTGCTCTTGCTATGGCCTCTTTCATCCTGTCTCCTTCTGCACATATTCTGCCCCTTCACACGTCCTCCAGACAAGTCCAATTATCTCCCCTTTGGACATCAGCTTCTAGCTCCTCATTCCCCATATCTGGCTGTAGGAAACTGAGTCTCACACTTGGTTGACCAGACAATATCATCATCCAAGGACAAGACTTGGCACTATGAAGAAAGCTTATCCGGGCATTTTGTGTCAAACCTCCACGGTAAATTCCTTTTCAAATGTGGGTGACAAGAACCATTGGAAGAGGGCCCCATTGAGGGTTGAGGCGAGAGGATAAAAAGGCCGATCCCAGCTTTCCCCCGCTTGATTAGTATTATGTAAACTTCTTCAAACAGATCATCAATTTGGTGAGCCATGATTTGAGACAATATGGAGACTTGGAAAACTGTCGTCATTATTAGTAGACCCCACAGCAAGGAAAAGCACAATCAGGTGAAATAATTTCTCAGCAGTGGCATTTTCAGGCCACGCATGGCTGGAAACAACCTAGAAAAATAACAAGACGCTACATCAGGGAGACAGCAGCTGACACGTCCTATCTCTAGCTGCGGTAGACTGACGCTGCCCATGGAGTTCTCTTGCTATTTACACCCTCTGCGTGGGTAGATTAGCTTGCCTTGCTTGGTACAAACAAAATATACTGATTATACTTCAACTATGAAGCAGACTATAATCTCCATAAGCACAGCGAGTTTTTTGTTTGCTTTTGTTTTGTTTTTGAGAGGCGTCTCATGGGCCTAAACAAGCTAGATAGAGCACATTGGCCTTAAACTTGTGGCCGTCTTCCCACTTCTGCCTCCCAGACCCCATCAGTTTTCAAATTTTTGTCTCCATCATTTTTTGAGGCTGTTAATTTACTAGTGATTGCTGAATATCAGAACAAATCACTTTTTATACACTTACAAGACATTGGGGGACATTTATTTGATGAAGCTATGTTTAGGGGAGAATTGGCTTTTGAAAGAATAGGAACCTTACTAAAAAAAAAGTACATAAAGTGCAGAGGGGAAATGAGATAAAGTACAATATTAACCAACCTTCAGCTATTAAATCCTATAAGCATCAGAAATGTCAAACAAGATAGAAGAGTTGGTTAGAGATTTCAGAAATAGCTGAAAACTGAAGCTTAAATTTTGGAAAGCCATGTGGTCATTGGGAATATCTTTGGGGAAGTAACACAGATAAAGAGTATGACATGTGATTAAATGAAAACAGCCACTTAGAATTAAACGTAACTTTGAATGGTAAAACGCAGCGACACCCGCTTACCGAAATACAAAACCGGGAAGTTGGGGGCTTCAGGCAAAAGTCACAGGATGAAAGCAGGCAAGGCAGGAAAAGGAAGAGCAAGCAGCTCGTAGACCAGAGGTGCTGAAGCGGTGGTGTGCCTCGGGATGAGTCTGAGCCTCAGGATGGAGCAATGAGCTGCTGTGCTCCTTGAGGGAGGGGCGGTGGGGGTGAGTGAGGCAGAGCTCTGAATTTAGGACAACAGGCTCTCCCATGGCGTCCTGGGATGAGGTAGCTTACAGTAATGACACTGCTGAGTTTGGTGTATGCCATGAGAGCAAGGTCTGTAATCCTACAGTCGGAATGTTTGTATTTCTACAAAATCACTGCTCTCCGTCTAGATACTGGTTCCTAAATACTACGTAACCCAGGTTGTTCTTGAACTCAGCCTTTCCTCTGCTGGGATTACAGGTGCAGACCTCAATG
Organism: Bramus lutescens; assembly: GCA_001685075.1. NCBI lineage: Eukaryota > Metazoa > Chordata > Mammalia > Rodentia > Cricetidae > Bramus > Bramus lutescens. The sequence goes on from LOEQ01008812.1 coordinate 63,597, forward strand.
CCAGGCTCTACGTAACTTTTGTTGTTGTTGTTGTTGTTGTTGTTGAAATGCCAGTCCTCAAATGCGGAAAGTGAACAGGTACAGACAGCCTTTGGGAGGTGACGGGTCAAGAGAGTGCAACCCTCAGAAATGGAGTGACAACTGTTCTTCTAGAGGCAGCAGCAAAGGCAAGTGGACCTGAACCAGCAGCCGGCCCTGCCACTAGAGATACACCTTTCAATCGTTTGATTTTTGTTGCTGCAGTCCAAATGGACTAAGATACAAGGCTTTTCTCTTCCAGGAGAAGAATGAATGAGGCCCAGGTGGGAATCCAGAGAGAAAAGGGGAGGAGTCAGAAACACCAGAGAGCCACTAGGGCACTTTATAGGCAGAGCGTTCCTTCAGGTTAAAATAAATGGCTCTTGAATTAAGTTTCAATCCTCTTGTTGAGACCTTAGTGAAATCAAACCCATAATCACATTTAAACCGGGGCATAGAGTGTGGGGGGGGCAGAATGTATACATGTATTGGTCCAGAAGGGAATGTTTTACCTATTAACACTGCGAAAGCATTTAAAGTTTAAAAGGACAAACTAAAGCCAGGACCACTGCATAGAACAAGGCAGACTCCGAGGGATAAATGTTTGCTTTTGTTTCGAGGCCTGCCTCTCTCCACGGAGTCCAGTTCCCCACCCGGACCCTAGCCTGTGGGAGGGGACGTCTGGACCCGAAGCACAGGAGGCAAAAGCTGCCCTCTGAACTGTCACTGGTGTCTTTTTCAGTCCTCTGCCTTGGATTTCCTAGGACTCTGTCGGTCTGTCCCACGTAGGAGAATAAAATAAGCAAACACAGAGATCGAAAGTTAGAGGGAACAAAAGTCCCAAAGACACGGTCTTCACTGCAGCCGGACTCCAGAGTATCCCAGAAGTCCCTAGGCTTTGCTTCCTCCTAACTCAAACCTGCTGTGACAGTTTCCTGTCTCCTGTGTTCTGACCTCTCACTCCAGGCTGCACGCATCATAGGGTGTTCACCACCCAGGAGTTTCCCAGAGGCAGGCTCATCCTATGCCACGTGACACCGGGTAATCCACGCACCACGAGGGGCCGAAGCCATGAGGAAATGTATCATGTGTATAATACTATGCATTATTAAATCCAGGATGCTGTTTTTAATGATCAGTCAGGTGTGGAAGCACCTGCTTGTAGTCCCAGCTATTTGGCCATTTGAAGCAGGATGATCACTGGAGCTCAGGAGTCTGGCCAGCCTGAACAATGCAATGAGACCAAGTTAAAAAAAAAAAATACAACCAACCAAAAACTAATCAGAGTCAACTTCTAGAAAAGTGATTGCATATTAAAAACAAGATATCTATACATTAAAGAAAACAGTTTTCTACAAAAGGCTTAGTTTAACCCAAACGCTCCTGAACTAGATACATTTACTTAAGAAAAATAAGCAGCTCATCTATTCCTATGAGTAACAAGCAAGGCTTTAATTCCAGCACTAGGGAGGCAGAGGCAGGCATCTCTGTGAGTTTGAGGCCAGCCAGGTCTACAAAGGGAGTTACAGGACAGCCAGGGCTACAGAGTGAGACCCTGTCTTGAAATTAAAAAAACTAAAAGACAAAAACAAAAAGAACAAAAAAAAAAAAAGAAAGAAAAAGAAAAAACCCAAAAAGACAGTATAGCTTTTGGTCTATCAAGTTGAAAGGGAAATTTTTACAAGTGTTAATTACCTTTTTAATTACATAAGAAAGTAAATATCTCTCATTTGCATTTGTTTTCCCAGGAATTTATTGCCATATGTCATACATATTAATGTCAGCAATAATTCCATGTTTTACTAAAACAGTAATATTTAAGAGCTATACTAACACACTGTTAGACATTCTGCATGTATTAAGACAAGGGAAATTGCAGACGATTGAGCCTTCCTGCTGTGAGCAAACAAGTGTCTGCCTCAGCATCTTAGATATAACTGTTTTATACTTTATTTTTATTTGTGTGTATGTGTATCCATCTCTAAGTGTGTTTGCTGTGTGTATGTGACTGCCTCCAGAATCCAGAACCCCCTGGAGCTAGAATTACAGCCAGTTGTGAGCGGCCCATTGTTGGTACTGGAAACTAAAATTGGGTTCTCTGCAAAAGTAGTATGTACTCTTAAATGCTGAGCCATCTGCCCAACCCCTAAAGACTCAGAGTTAATGTGATTTACATGTGACAATTAAACCCCCCACCCCTGCTGCTCCCTTTTTTTTGAGACAGGGATTCTCTGTGTATCAGTTCTGCCTGTCTTGGAACTCAGTCTGTAAACCAGGATTGCCTGCCTCTGCCTCCTGAGTGCTGGGATCAAAGGCATGCGACATGAATATTTTTTATCTGCTGTAAAAGCATGTGGCCTCGGAAAACACACCTGTCTCTTCCAGGTGACTTCGTGTTTGCACTGTGCTTTGCTGTCCTTAATCATTATTTGCATCAAGGCCACCAACTGGACACACGGTCCTCCTACCAGCCTTTTCAGTGAGGATGTGAGACAGGTTCTGCCCATTCTCCACAGACATGGAGACAACGAGGAGAATCGTGAGGAACCAAGGTGACCTCTGAAAGGAGTGCGTGTTCGATGACCTTTCTCTCACCAGGGTCAGTCAGATGTCTACTCCTTAGTATTTTCTAGCTGATTTCCTTCCTTCTTTCCTTCTAGTTTGGTTGGCTTAGCCAGGGTCCAAAATGCCTCCTGCTTGGATGGAGTCCTTTTTATTTGAGTTTATATTTGATACCTCCTTTCATGTTTATTGGAAAATAAGTTAGCCATGAGATCTCTGGAAAGAGCAAACAGAATCATGCTGTCTGTGGTGGAGCTCAGTTGGGTAGAGTTCTCACCTAGTACACATTAAGTCCTGGGTTCAAACCCCAGCACCACATAAAACCAGATGTGGTGGTACATGCATATACCTCCACCCTCTGGGGGTAGAGTAAGCAGAAGGCTGAGATGTCAAATGTCATCCCTGGTTGCAGAAGTGAGAATGAGGCCAGGCTGGGGTACATCATGAGATCCTGCCTCAAAAACAAAAACAAAAACAAAAAAACTAAAACCGCTTAAAAGTTAGGATTGCAACATTCCTCTGCCTCCAAAGCCCTTGTAGTTGTTCGCTGCCAATAGGATGAAGTTGAAATGAATACATGGAATAGATCCTTTGCAAGGGGACACTTGGATTTCTGGCTTTGAAGCCTAAATGCCTTAGATTGGGCTGCCTCTGCTTCAATTTCTCATGAGATCTGTACTTTTTTAAAAACGATTTATTTATTTATTATGTATACAGTGTTCTCTCTGAATTTTTGCTCACATGACAGAAGAGGGCATCAGATCTCGTTATAGATGGTTGTGAGCCACCATGTGGTTGGGGGGAGTTGAACCTCTGGAAGAGTAGTCAATGCTCTTAACCTCTAGCCTGTACTGTTTTATTTTAGATTTAGCTCTGGTTGGGGTCACACCCTAAGTGAAGTTTGTTCTCTGACTTCTCAGCCTTTCTGGATCCTGAGATTGACCCTTTGGTCTTTGTCTTCTCTCCTCGTGCCCTGTGAAGTGTGACAACCATGGCAATGCTATCCCTTTAGTACTTGACCTAAAAGTTACTAGTGAACGAATGCTTGTCTTTTCCTGCCTGGACCGTTCATCAGCCCCTGAAGGGTAGTGTTCTGGTCCTGTCACATCTATGTGACCCACAAAGGTGTGAAGTTACTTGCCTCAAGAATTGCATGCCCCCTAAAGTCCAGGCTATCTGAATTCCCTTTCTTTGCTACTCACTGTCATCAACAGTGGCAGGCAGGGATGGATTTCACTTGGAATCCCCTGGGCTTAGGAATACTGGCACAGGAAGGCCAGAGACATTTTCTCCCGTGGGATGGATCTTGCTCTGAGTACTGAACTAGTGAGGGCGGGTCACAAGGAGGCAGCCACCGCCCTCCAGTTCTTCCAGGAAGTGACCAGACACAAGGAGCTTGTGAAGATAAGGAGGTTCACCTTCACTGAGGAAGCTTCCCCAGTCTTTCTCAATAATTGGGTGAAAGGTAGTGGAATTGGTCTGGTGACCGAAGCCAGATGATCTTACCACTCTGCTGGGAGTGGCCACTGGGCTACAGTGTGGACTTTGTTTGAGTTGAAAGGGCAATGTGCAGACACTGTAGGCTGCAGGGAACTGGAAGAAAACAGGACGGGATTTTCTCCATTTATTCCTTCTTGGTCATGGGGGAGGCTACAGAAGAGTCTCCTGCATGATCTGTGGCTGCCTAGGATGCCTGAGGCAGATTCCGAGCGTGACATCCTCACGGGATGCCTACCTACCATAATTCAGTGTCTTATGAAGAGATGTGGGTTTCCTCTGACCAGGCCCACAGGCTGTGTCTCATCTGCATGGCCTGAGCTTTCTTTGTAATGGTTTTCTCCAAGTCAGAACACAGACTTCTACAAAGACTTCTGGGGGTCTAGGAACTGGCCACCTGATGGGAGAAAGCCAGGAACTACAGAAAGAAATGGTGGCGGTGGGTTTCATTAGAAAATCTCAACTGGCCTACTTTTTGAGATGACTAATAAATTTATATCCTAATGAGGTAATAGAAGGCAATTGTTCAAGAGAGAGGGAAAGCTACAGACTCTGATGCTGATCCACTGTCACCTGTGTCCCTGCCAACTACACCCACTTCTTCTTGATTTTGAAGCAAATCCCTAGGTTATCTTTTCATCTGTGGCTACTACAGCGTATAGCTGGAGACAATGTTTTCTCAATAACCAACAACGGGACTAGGGAGGTGGCACAGTGGATAAAGCACTCGCTGTGCAGCATAAGACCAGAGTTTGGATCCCCAGAATGCTGGTAAATCACATGTGGGTATGGCTGGCCAGCTGTAACCCATGTGCTCTCAGAAGGCAGAGAAAGGGGATCTCCAGAGCAAGCCAGAGGCCTAGATTTGCTATATCTGTGAGGCCTGGGTTAATAAGTCAGAGAACAATTGAAGAAGGTTCCTAGGCCTCCACACATATGTGCACACATGTGCAGGCATGCCTTCATCATGAGAGCACACACAAGAATGCACATGTACACCCTACACGTACACATGCAAAGCCAGTAAACAAAACCATCCCAACAATAAAGCCACAATGGTAGGTCTGAAAAAAGATTAGGAGCGGCAGATGATGTTTCTAACAGAGTTAAATCCAGATGTTTTTCTCAGGATGGTACTAATGCTGTGCAGGAGGAGGCAGGAGCCCGTGGACTAGAGCATCTCTTAGACACACTGCTAGACACTGGGTACCAGTATGAAATTCAAGGGCCACATGTCCTATGCAGTCCACAGAGCTGCTGTCAGGGGCCAGGGACCCTATCTGCTCTGGCTATTCTGGGGAGAGGAAGAAACAGAAATGCCATTACCTAATCTAACATCTGGACCAGATGAGGTTTTTTGGACATCGAGGAAGTGATTCCAATTACACGAGTCATCATGAATGGAGTCATAACTATAATAGAACGTATTAAAGCACATGGACTATCACTAGGCCAGGCTGGAAGATGGGACCATACATAATGCCACAGCTGCCCCTTTTCTGTTACCCTTGCCCTGTGTCGAAGGGACAGTTCTGAGAGAAACCCAATCTGCAGTAGACACGACAATCTATCAACACCTTATGTTAGCAAGGCTGCAGACTGGGCTGGTTCCAAGTCTGTCTGGGCTTCCATACAGATACTCTCATCTGCCTTTGAGACCGCAGGGTTAGGTCGGACTTCCCAAACACAGTTCCACACCCATCTGAGAAATGTGCCGTATGTGGGCTTCAAACGAAACCCCGGGAGCTGGTGCAAAAACTCAGCTCTCAGGAATTTTCATCTTCAGAACCGATGGGTGTAAAGAATGTCTCGGATGAGGTCTATCTTCTTATGCCTGTCAATCAAACACCTACAGTTCTCTTTCTGATAAATAGCTCCTATGCAACCATTGCAACCATAATGCCCAGTCTCTTCCCTAATGTTTTCAGATACCACACAGGCAGGGAGGACACAGAGTAAATTAACTTTCTGAGCCAGAGAGCCAACTTGTTTTTAAGGCAGATATTTACATAATAGAGTATCCAAAAAAAGCAGAGGCAATTGGAGGGCCCTCCCTCTGGTCTGTCCTTGAAACTTCCTATCACCCACTCTTATATTCCAGATTTCTAGCCCCCATGCAACTGTTCCACTAACATTTCTTAGGAATGATCTTAGAAAAGGGTAGGTCAAGATCACAAGTGGGACAGTGTTGGTAGGGAGTCAGAAGACAGATCCGTGTCCTTTATAGGTCATTGTTTTATGATCTTAGTAACACAGCATGAATGTATGAAGTGAGGTCTCCATGACAGCAGAGAGACCAGCACTATAGCGGAACAGCAATGGCACAGTAGTCCCTCCTTGACCATGGCATATAAGCTTTGAAACCACTAATAGATGTTTTGAAACGGCCAATAAAAACTGCAGATTGTATTGAATCCTATATGTACTATGCTCTTCCTGTGTAAACATATTTGTGATACAGTTTAACACATGAATTAGGCACAACAGAAATGGAAATAAGTGCTACTAAAAATGCACTGTATGGAAACACCAATATCACTATTCTTATAATCTGGGACCCAGTATTAATTAAGTCGCATAAAAGTCACTTGCACGTGGCCACTATGGTATCATCACAGAAGCTGCAAGGCTAGCTAGGTGACTAACAGGTAGATGGCATACAGCACCTAGATACCCTGGAAACGGGGTCTGGATGGGAAGGAGTGGACAGATGGAAGAGTTCAGCCTGAAAAAGAACACAACGATCAGCCGGGTGGTGGTGGCGCACGCCTTTAATCCCAGCACTTGGGAGGCAGAGG
>LOEQ01008813.1:16950-32542 GCA_001685075.1 Bramus lutescens
TCCTCCTTCCCAGAATTCTCCTGTTCTCATTGCATCATTTCTACTTCCTGTCTGTGAAAGACCCTCAGATCAGGATCTTCAGGAGAGTGAGAGTCCCCCCTCAAACTCAATAATCAGGCCGATGGATGCAATCAGCAAGAGGCTTTATTGATATTGATCACATGAGCTCACGGGTGTCCAGCCAGGCAGACTGGGCACCCCAAGCAAGCTTTTCAAACAACTATTATGGAGTGTAAAGGTTTCAAAAACAAGCAAGCATAGTGGCAGTGTTTCTATTGGGTCCTGGTTTACGCCTGTTCCTAAGTTCCCCAAAAAACCATAAATCTAGATAAAGCAAGCATCAGCAAATTTCAAGGTTCAGTAGAGAGCCTTGGGGACCAGATGTTCCTTCTCAGATAGTGGGTCAAAACCGCAGGCATCAGCAAGTTTGGTCTAAGCTGCAATTTGTAATTTTCCATCTGCCCTGTTACAAATTTCTCAAGCACCAATTCTGGTGAGGGTCTTTCAGTCTGGTTTTCCCGCCTGTACTTCCTGCCTGGCCAATCAGCATTTATTTAAAACATGATTGACAGATTACATATAATTCTCCCATAAGAAACAAAATAAACAAAGGAAGAAAGCTGGAGGAGATGGCTCAATGAAGTACTTGCAAAGCAAACTCATGAGAACCTGAGTTGGATCTCCACTCTTGTGTTAAAAAACAAACCAAACCAAACCAGGGCACCTGTAATCCTGGCACTGGTAAAGCCCAGTAGAATTGGTGGAATTCCAGGTTCACTGAAAGACCCTGTCTCCGAAAATAAGGGGAGTACCTGTAAGATGGTTCAGTAAGTAAAGGCTTGATGACCTAAGTTCAGTGCCAGCACCCACATGATGGAAGGAGAGCACTGACTTTGCAGGTTGTCCTCTGACATCCACAGGCACGCTGGAGCCCTCGTCTTCACCCCATCCCTATACTAAATAAATGTAAGCCAGTTGTGGTGACACACACCTTTAAATACTAGCTAGCACTCAGGAGTCACAGGCAGGCAGATCTCTGGAGTTGAAGTCAGTTGGTCTACCAAGTTGAGCTCCAGGACAGCTGGAGTTACACAGAAACCTCTCACTAAAAACAACCCCCTCCATATTAGTAAATGTAACAACAATAACAAAAAAGAGATTGAGCGCAAATGAGGGAGAACACTGACATTGATCCTGGCCTCTATATGCACAAGCACAAACATACAAACATACCACCAAAAATGTTCTCCTAAGATCCAAGTTCTGGAGTAGGCATTAATTAAAATTCTTTTTCTGCTGTAGGAGATTGAACTCTGTGTTTTCCTTGCTACCTAGTGTGCAGATTTGTTTGTGTAGTCACCATATAAAATGAGAATCCTTTTTTACTCAACAGTAATTAAACTCCCCCCTTTTTTTCTTTCATTCTTTCTTCCCTTCGAGATGGTTTCATTATGTCAATCTGCCTAGCCTGGAATGCACATAGACCGCAGACCCTGCTGATCTTGAACTCGCAGAGACCTGCTTGACAGAGTGCTGGGCTTAAAGGCTTGTACCAGCATGTCTACCTAAACCATTCTTGTTTTCTTAGTTTCATCATTGATATACATCTGTTGGAACTGGGCATGGTCAAATTCTCCATAATTTGACCAGTTGTGGTTTTCTGCAATGGTCTGCATATGCTCCAGAGATCAGCTTTGATGAGGGTTGAGGACCCACTTATTAGGCAAAGATGACTGGGGAACCTAGTGTGCATTTTTAGAATGTGAAGTTTGTAGGTTTTTGTGAACCTTATGGGGAGCGTGTATAAAAATATTTCTGAAGTATTTTTTGTTAGATATTTAACTGGTGCTGATTTATTATACTTAAGTGTACTTTCTCATGGAAATTAAATGCAATAGCCTTCAGGCTTATTTCATCCTGTGCTCTAAATAACAGTTTCTTGCAATCATGGGTATTAGGATAGGGTTTAACTTTTTTCCATTGGCATTTCTGTCCTCCTGAGAAATTTTTATATGATCCCAGATATGTACATGTATATATGTAATGGCCATACAAATTTTCTTAGGGTTACTATTGCTGTGATGAAATACCATAACCAAAATCAAGTTGTTACACTTCCACAGGTAGTTCATTGGAGGAAGTCGAGACAGGAACTCAAACAGGGCAGGAACCTAGAGTCAGGAGCTAATGTAGAGGCCATGGAAGAAGTGCTGCTTATTGTCTTCCTACATGTCTTGCTCAGCCTACTTCCTATAGAACCCAGGACCACCAGCCCAGGGGTGACCCTATTCACGGTGATGTTCGCCCTCTCACATTAATCATTAACGAAGAAAATGCCCTCTAGGATTGCTTGTAACCTAATCTTACGGAGGCATTTTCTCAATTGAAGTTTCCTCCTCTCATCTCACATGACTCTAGCTTGTGTCAAATTGGCATAAAGTTAGTCAACATATAAATAAATCAAGCACTAATAGGAATAATCAAAAAGAAATTTATTTTAAAATATTTCTTTGAGCCAAGCATGTGATGCTTGTAATCCCAACTTTTGGGGAAGAGGGGCAGAGGCAGAGGCAGTGGCGCTTTGAGCTGGAAGCCAGACTGGTCTACTGAGAGAGTTCCAGGACATAATGAGATCCTGTCTCAGAACAAACACTTCCCCTCCCCTCCAAAAAAATAGTTCTTTGGTATATATAACTTTACCATTTATTAAAGGTGAAAGTAAATTTACATACTAATGCGATAATTTCTTTTTAAAAATTTGTTTTATTTCTGTGTTAGTGTTTGCCTACAGGCATGTCTATGCATTATGTGTATACTTGGTGCCTAAGGAAGCCAGGAGGTGTCAGATCCCCTGCAACTGAAGTTGAAGAGTTGTGAGCCACCATGTGGATGCTAGAATTGAACCCAGGCCCTCTGGAAGAGGAGCCAATGATCCTAACTGCTGAACCACTTCTTCAGTTCCTATGTACATGAGTTAAATCTTGGCAGTATTTTTAATACTGCATGATGTAGAACATCTTCAGATTTACAGTTCATTGGTAGTTTTCTATTTTTGTTTGTTTTGTTTTTGTAAGTCATTTCTTGCTATAACCCTGGTTTGCCTAGAAATGGCTTTGTAGATTGAGTTGACTTTGATTTTGTATTAGTCATCTGACCTTTGCCTCCTGAGTGCTGGAATTACAGGTATGAACCATTGTGCCTGACTGATATTTGATCTTGTAATTTTCAGTGCTGGGAGATCACTTCATGTATATGTAGTGATATATAGTATAAAATGGCAGAAGTGTGTTTAGAGCCATGACAGAAATTGTTGTAAATTCTTTCCTAATCCAAAGCCAAAATGCATTTGAGATTTCTTTACTTTTTTTTTTTTTAATGAAATGCAAGTTAACATTTTCAGAACAGTTCTTCAGGTCGAACATTCTAATCCAGTTCAATTCAGTGGTATACTTATTTGATACTCATACACTGAGGAGTGATAGTAGGTAAATAGTCTTTTGTTTTCTGTTTCATCTATAAGGGGCAAAAACCTTGTACAGTAGTAAACACTGCAGTTCATAAAAATAACAGTCTTGAGTCTGTTTAGGCAGTGTTAATTAGCATTGCCTGGCATGGGGGCATGTGTAGTACAAAGTGAGCATGTTATGTGTTCAGAACCAAGGCTCACTGAAGATGTGTGCCACCAGAAATATGCTAGATTCATTTTGTTTGATTTTTGAATTAGTCTTTGATCATTGTGTTTATAGATCTTGCTGTTGCCATGTATTTTTCGATATGCACATTCAATTATAAGACTCCGTGAGGTTGTGATCACAGCTTAAGACACTTGATAATAGTACATTTAAAGCTCTTAAACAACATCTAGATTGCTGTTTATAATTATGGTTTGATTTTAATAATACTCTATTTGGTAATATGTTAGAGTATAATTTTTTTCCACCCTCCCCAGTCTGTCCTAGAACTGTCTATGTAGTATAGCCCAGGCTGGCCTTAACATGATGTTCCTGCCTCTGCCTCTGAGATGTTGGGATTACCATGTGCATCACCACCAACCTGGGTAGGAAGCAGCACCTACCTACCTGTCTGTCTTGTCTGTCTGTCTGTCTGTGCCTACCTGAGAAAGAGTCTTACTAAGTAGCCTTGACTGACCTGGAATTTACTATGGAGATCAGGCTGGTCTCAAACTCACAGAGTTCCACCCCTGTGGAGAACAGCCCCTAGCACTGAGGTTTTGAACCATGTGTCACCTTGCCTGGCATCGTAGAGCCAGGCATGGTAGTGCAGTCACACTCTACAATCCAGCACTCCGGAGATAAGGCAGGAAGATTGTGCATTTGAGTTTAGTTTAGCCATTTCACAGGAAGACCTAAGAGAAATATTTCAGTAACAACTGAATGATGCTGGTGAAGACTTCAGAAGGAAGTAATTTAGTTTATAGGAATGTAATAATGTTCTAAAAAAAGACATGGGGAAGCATTTTATAGTTCACCATGTTTTTGTTTCGTTTGTTTGCTTATTTTATGTGTGATCATGGGTACACATGTGCTATGTATGGTACATGTGTCATCAGGTCACAGATACATGTGAACTCAGGTCACTGTGCTTTTGAAGCAAGTGCTTTTTTTTTTTATCTGTTGAGACATCTGACTTATCTGACTTGTCCAGGTCCATCAGATTTAAATATGCAAAATGTTTTGTGGACTTTGGTGATGGGATTGTTTTGAGAAAAGGGCCTATGTCTTCATGGTATGTATGTATGTATGTATGTATGTATGTATTATTATTATTATTATTTTGAGATAAGTTCTTATACTCTTGTTTAGGATGGCCTAGAACTCACTTTGTAGTTCAGGCTGGCCTCCAGCTTTCTGTAGTTCTTCCTCAGCCTCCCAAGTATCAAGGTTACAGGTATGACCCAATTCTACCTCTTTTTTTTTCGTGGAATTTTTCAGTTAGATAGCAGTTTGTGCTTCACAATTCCATCATCTTTTTTTTTTTAATTTTTACTATGGGCTAATTCTTTTTAACTATTCATAGTATACTAGTTTTTTTCTGAGAGTAATGATAGCTATTATCCCATTAGTAAATGCTTTGGTTAAATTCATCAAATATGTTTTGAAACCTTTGCCTATATCATTGCAAACAGAAGCACTCAAAAAATGGTGACTAAGGGGCTAAAGGATGTAGCTAAGTTGCTAGAAGGTTCCAGTCTCCTCCCACTGTATAAATAAGATAGGGTGTACCTGTAATCCCAGTTCACAGGAGGCAAGGCAGGAGATTCAGGGTCATTCTTGCCTGTGTAAAGAGTTCACCGCCAGTCTGGCTACATGAAACTATTCGGAAAAAAAAAAGTGGACAAAATGCTTGTTCTCTAGATACTCAGTGGGAAGAATGTGTATTGGATTGGTGTTAACGTTTAGTAATTATTAGGTATTTCTGTTTGAGGTACATTTTAAAGCCCTTTTCTAAGGGTTTTTTAATTCTTCCAAGACTATTCATTTTTGAGTACTGTTATTAATCTTTGAAAAAACATTTTTATATTTATTTTGTATGTGTGCGTGTATGGGAGTATGTAGGTTCCACAGTGTATGTGTGAATGAAGTTCAGTGGACAACTTCCTGGAGTTGATTCTTTCCTCCAGGGCATGGGTCCCTAGGGATTGGACTCAGGTCATCAGACTTGGTGGCAGACACCTATATACCCATTGAGCCATTTTGTTGGTCTTGTTACTCTTGTAGTTTGGAAAACAACACTACTGCAGTTAATTCAAGGCCAAGGCTTGGACCTAGGCAGACCTCTTCACTGCTTGAACTCTCAGTGCTGTAGAGTAGACCAGCTCATTCTTTCCTTGGGAGCTATTTGGATTACATGCTGTAGACATTTTTGATCTTATCCTGCCCTATTTTTTCTTACATTTTTCCAGATTGTAACTTGGTTTTGGAATTTCTTTTATTGTCTTTTTACCTTTCTTTCTTGGTGCTGAGGATTGAACCCCAGGCTCTTAACCACTGAATTATATATCCCCAGCCTACTTAATCTTTATTTCTCACTCATCCAAGCAGTACTGTAGAATGTAAACCTCAGGAGTTCAGAGAGCTTTGTTTTTTTCTTAGTTGTATCCTAAGTGTGCTTAGACCAAGTGTTTTTAAGGGAATAATCAGGTAAAATTTGCTGAATGAAGACGGAACATGATTGATTATACATGTTCTATTACATATGAAAACTAAATTGATTGGAAATCAAAGTTAACAAATTTAAAATGAGACGTTAAAATTCCTTGTAATATATTTCAGCTCAGTGCTACACATAGCTATTGATTATGTGTTGTATCAGTCATAATGCTTATATGCTTCCTTGCTCTTTGAGTCTAACAGTTTAGTTTCTTTTTTATATTTTTGGTTGTGAGCCTAGGCTTTAATGGCTGAGCCATCTCTCTAGCCCTAGGCTTTTTTTTTTTAATAAGTATTTTTGGAGATTTAACTGATTCAGAAATTTTAATGATCCATACATCTTGTGTTAGAGGTGTTTGCATTTGTCTGTATAACTTATTTTTGTTTTAAAAATCTATTTTAGCAAATGAGTGAACTTTTATAGCAAGTTCCTATGTTTTGCTAAGTTAACTTTTTTCTCTTTAGGTGGTGTTTTTGCCAGTTATTCATTTGGTGTATACTTACCATATTAGGTATTGTATTGAAATTTTAATCTCCACAAGAGTAGTGTAGCAAAAAGTTTGATGCCCTCAGTCCTTAGTGTTGTAATGAAGTGGCTGGCTGCGTCCCTGCCACCCAGCTAGTTATATCCGAAATAACCACACGGAAGTTGTATTAGATTACTGCCTGGCCCATTAGTTCTAGCCTCTTCTTGGCTAACTCTCACATCTTGATTTAACCCATTTCTAATAATCTTTATGTCACCACGAAGCCGTGGCTTACCGGGAAAGATTCAGCATGTCTGACCTGGCGGCTTCATGGTGGCTGCTCTCTCTGACTCTGCCTCCTTTCTCCCAGCATTCTGTTCTGTCTACTCTGCCTATCTAAGCTGCTGTCCTATCAAAAGGCCAAGGCAGTCTCTTTAACAAATGAAAGCAACACATAGAAAGAAGACCCTCCTACACCACCCAAGAAGTATAGAGATTGGTAACCAGGCAGTCATGGTGCATGCCTTTTATCCCAGCACCCGGGAGGCAGAAGCAGGCAGATCTCTGTGAGTTCGAGGCCAGCCTGGCCTACAAGAACTAGTTCCAGGGCAGGCTCCAAAGCTACAGAGAAACCCTGTCTCAGAAAACAAACAAACGAAAGTATAGAGATTGTGCTTACCGGAGGTTAGAGTCAGGATGCAGGGGAGTCAGGCTCAGACTTGCATTGATTTGATTTAAAAGCATGTCTTCTCAAACATTTGAAACATCTTAGGAAAGGGGGAAAATGTTGAGTTAAGCAAAGAAAGTAAGATTGTGACAACTACCTTGTTATATACAAATAAAGAAGCTTAGCTAACCATAGTGGCACTCTGAAACTTGTGAATACCAGCTATTCTGAAAACCTAGGAGACCATGCTGAGCAACCAAATGAGTCCTTTCTCAAAACAGAAACAATACAAACAAACTTAACTCTCCTAGAAATTGTGGATGGATACCATACATTGTCCAGGTGTTTGAGAAACTCCTTTCAAGATACTTTTAACGAACATACTGCATTGCACATTGCTTCATAGTCAGTGTTATGTTCCTGAGAAGAGATGCCATAACCATGACAACTCTTAAACAAGAAAGAATTTAATTGTGACTTGCTTAGAGTTTCAGAAGTTTATTCCATTATTGTCTTTGTGGGGAACATGGCAGTGTGCAGGCAGACTTGGTGCTGGAGAAGTTGAAAGTTATTTCTACATCTGAATTCGCAGGCGACAGAAAGAGAGTCACTGGGCCTGGATTGGGCTTTTGAAATGTCAAAGGCCACCTCCAGTGGCCTCTTTGTCCAACAAGACCACACCTACTCCAACAATAATCCTTCTAAGTAGTGATAGTCCCCAGTGACTAAGCATTCAAATCTGTGAACCTCTCGGAGCTGTTCTTACTCAAACCACTACAGGTTCTTTATATATTCATTAGGTTTTATCTTTCTATTTTTTTCTGAGTTCTGTACAACTTCAGTGAACATTTATATTAGTATGATTTGGTTTGATTTGGAAGATTAACACTCTTCAAGTATTGAAATTGAGAAATTAAGAGCTAGATATGGCGTCCATACCTGTAATCTCAGTACCGAGGAGGTTGAGTCAAGATTGCTGTAAATTTGAGTTCAGCTTCAGTTACAAAGCAAGACCCTGTGTGTATAGGGGTGGGGTCGGTGGGGTGATGATAGTGGGAAGAGTAAGCAAAAGGAAACAAAAACCCTAAACACACAAGGAATGTAGAAACTTTGTGACTATTCCAACTCTCTTTTTCCTAGTATGGGTTTTGAGTGTTATTTTGGGAGAAGGAATTGATTATATGCATATGAAAATGCCTTTACTTATAGTTATGACTATAAGCAATTAATCTTTGTAAGGTCAAAGTAAATTTTTTGAGTTTTTTGTGGGTATGTCATTAGTTTATCTGTAATATTAGAAAGAATAGAATACTATGAAAAAATATCTGATGAAGTTTCCTTCTGAGAAATGTGACCAGAGTATACATATTATGTACATCTTTACACACTACTTGAAACAGGAAGAAAAAGGTGTTAAGAGTTTGAGTCTGAACTGTCCCCACAAGACCTCAGCCAGTGGAGCACGTTGAAACTAGGAGGTGAGGCTTGGTTGGAGGAAATAGCCCTGGGGTAGGTCCTTGAGTGTATCTTGTTCCTGGCATCTTCCTGTCTGTGTCCTGTGTACTGTGACATGAGCTGCCTTGCCATATTTTCTCTAATGTTGCTCCCTGAGTCTCACTGATGCTTTTGAAGATGTTTAGTCACAGCACCAGAAAAGTAATCAGTTCACAGAAACCTGAGTTCAATCCATAACACTAGATAAACCTTTAGGTTGTGGTGGGGCACACCTGGAATCCCAACACTTGTCTCCTGCTTGCAACCCCAATACTGAAGATGGAGGCTTGCCTTGAATGAGTAGGACCCTGTATCTAAATGAAGAAATAAATGCACAACTAGAAAGTAGGTGTAAAAGATCATGTTTTTAATCCTAGCACTCAGGATTGCTGGGAGTTTGAGGACTTCCAGGGTTGCATAGTTTCAGGACAGCCTGAGCTGCAGTGTGTGATCCTGCTTGAAAAACAGACAGGCAGACAGACACACCCACACACAAATAGAAGAAGAATACTAGATATACTTATCTCATTTCTATATTTAGCGATCAATAACTGATAAAAAGGGGCTTTTGGGATAATACTGTGACTTTTAATTAATATTTTCACATGGTTCTAATACCTAATTTTGTTGAATTTAATGAGATACAGTAACATTAAACAATATTATTCACTTTTGTGTTTTATAGTGTTACTAAGGGATACATATTTAGGCATAGAAATAGCACCATAGTCTTTAGTTTGAGGCTTTGTTTTACCTGGTTTGGACTAGTAAATTGTTAAATGATTATTCAAGCTGTAGGTTTCAAAGGGTTCAGATTCCTTTAGTGTCTTAGTTTATCTCCTTGCTTGTCTTTGAGTATCTCTAAATACTCAGATAGAATATGCATCTTTTGATTCTTTCAGTTACAGTACACTGTTACTGGAGTATTTATTAGTGTAGCTGTAAAAGGTGATGGAGGATAGTAGTCTTTGATCATAAAATTAAAATTTCAGTCTTTCAGTGGGCATAAGATGGAATCTACATTTTGCTGCTCATTCAACTGTAGCTCACAACATCCGTGTCTTTTGGAGGGAGTGATATGTGAGGTGGGGTATATTATAATTTAAAAAATGGCAGGAGAGAGAGACCCCATCTTGCCACAGGGCTCATGTGGAGGGCTTTTTTATTGGAGGAAGGGAATGGGAAAGGGGTGGGGAGGGAGGACCTCTGGAGACAGGCAGAGAGGAGAGAGAGAGGAGGGGTGGGAGAGGAGGTAGGCAGGCCGCCTTTTATGAGGGGACATAGCTGTAGCTGATGACATTGTTAGGACCCTGAGCAGGTCAGAGTACTACCTAAATTCTGGGATTAAAGACAGGTGTCACCATGCCTGGCCTTCATTTTGACTTCTTGAAGTATTGTGACTGATAATGTTCTTATTCTCCATCCTACTTTTCATCTTCCTGGCCTTTCTGGCCTTAAGCAGAGCAGTCTGCTATCTCAGTTACAGCCTCCTAAATTCTTTAAGCTTTCTGGTTTTGTCAGTTCTGCTTGCTTTCTGCCTTGTCTTTACCTCCAGTAGAAATTCTGTCTTAAGACTCATTTACAAACTAAATAAAAAATTACTTCACTGGGTGGTGGTGGCTCACGCCTTTAATCTCTATGAGTTTGAGGCCAACCTGGTCTACAAAGCAAGTTCCAAGACAGCCAGAGCTGTTACACAAACCCTGTTTTGAGAAAACAAAAACCAAACAAAGAAATTGACATGAATCACATAACAAATCTCAGGTGTTGCAGATAAAATTGGGCTTGGTTAGGGTAGCAGCTTGATAAATCTGCTCAGATTCCTGTCTTTTCTGCCTTAATTATATCTGTGGTTTTCTTTATCTCAGACTGGAGCAATTTTGGGTGTTACTTTTTGTATATATTTTAGAGACTTTCACTTGTTGTATTTAGAGAGCTTTCACTGTGTTGTCCAGACTGGCCTCAAGGTCGTATTCCTCTTGCCTCACTGTCCTGGGTGGTGGATTTATAGGCGTGTATCACTATGCCTGGCCCTTGTGTTTTGGATACATGTGTGTTTGTGATTGAACCAGAACCTCCTGCATAATAACCAGACACTACAACTGAGCTATACTCCTTCCTCTGTTTTTGCTTTTTAGGCCAAATGAAAAGGAAAGTCTGAATCCTGAGTGTGATTGGGTAGAATTAGAATGATTATAAATAAATTATCTCTAAACTTTTGTCTCTTACCAATAGCTTTAGATACATGAGCTTCAATCAGTCTGCCTTTAAACAAGATTTACCAGATGACTTGGTTAGACTTCGTGCTTGAGAAACGCTGATATAGACTAGCCAAGATCTAAACTGGCCTGTGAGAAACTTTGTAAAGCTCAGGGTTTCAGAGTATCTAAATAAAATTAAGGATCTGTAAGAAATGGGAGGGTAGTATTGGCTGTTGTTTTGAAGTGTTCCTTTTTATTTTAATATTTTTTGTTGAACTGTTTTTTATTTTTCTTTATAGTTGTAGGTGGAAGAAAATATAATGGCTATAGCTGGTAATCTGCCATCTTGTATGAGGAATCTGTTCTGCTTTTTAAAACTGAACTTTAGCTGGGTGGTGGTGGGGCGGTGGTGCCACATGTGTTTAATCCCAGCATTCAGGAGGCAGAGGCAGGCAGATCTCTGTGAGTTCAAGGGCAGCCTGGTCTATAAGACCTAGTTCCCGGACAGCACACTGTTGCCTGGGTCCTCAGTAAGACTACAGTAAGGATATTCACAGGTTTGGATTCTCACCAGGGGTTTTATGGATGGATTGTTTCTAAAGTCCTGTAATTGTTGCCATCATTCCCAAGTCTTTTGCTTTATACAACTTAAATTAAACCATTTTTATCAATCTATTTTTTTTGTCTTGTGGCTTTATTACCTCTATACTGACCGTCCTGCTTCCTCTCCATTTGGCTGCTTCTCTGCTCTTCTTCCCAGTGTCCTCTCCGCCCTGAAAATCCTGCCTAGCTATTGGCTGTTGAGCTTTTTATTAGACCAATCCACGTGACAGATCTTGACAGTGTAGAAAGAAGATTATTCCACAACAGTGTACTATGTTCTATATTAAGATGATTAAGGGCTTTCCTGTGGTGTGATCAAATATTTCAACTCTGAGACAAGCCTTTATCTTTGCAGTATTGTTGTTTCACAGATTCTGTAGCTGAAAGATTATTAATATGGTTTATAGTAATTTTGTAAATTAGATTTTAGACATTTGTTTTTTCCTTTTTTTAGTTGACTATATGGTGGAGTATGACTATGATGCTGTACATGATGATGAATTAAGTATTCGAGTTGGAGAAATCATCAGAAATGTGAAAAAACTACAGGAAGAAGGATGGCTGGAAGGAGAACTAAATGGGAGAAGAGGGATGTTCCCTGATAATTTCGTTAAGGTAAATATTTTCAGTTTAATTTCTTGCTTTTGCTTCACAGAATTAACTCTGTATGTCAAATAGGTACATATGTTTGAAATGAAAATACTTTAAAGCTATTCTTGACATCTAGAAAAGCACAGGTACAGATTCATCTGTAATAGATTTTACTATTGATTGGTAGTATGCTGTACAGTAATGCTGTGTGTATGTGTCTTTGTGCTTGTTTATGTTTGTATGCATGTATCTACCAGCCTATCTTTTCCTTTTTTTTAACCATAGATAATAGTTTTCAGTTGGGTTGTACTTTGAGGTGGTGTCTTAGATTTTTCCCACAACTATTTTTTTGTTGCTTTTCTGTAAGATTTATTAGATACATCTTTGCAAATATTTTCTGTGGCATATTTTCTTCTTTTGATATATTTCCACCCCTCTTCATCTTTGTGTGTGTGTGTGTGTGTGTGTGTGTGTGTGTGTAAAAGGTACCCAGAATTTATTAGAGTAGAGGGTATAGCACACTTGGAAGGGGTGACCTTGAACATTGGTATAAGAGACCATTGCAGCAATGGATGAGAATGGACAGTGTTCAAGGAGAGCATGTGTCCACCTACATTTTAGGCAGACTTTATACATCTCTAAAATTTCTATAGCAGACAGCTTTCCCTAGTAGTATTTTCTTGTTCAAGTGATTAACAGCCCCCCCCCTTACTTTGAGATGGGGTTTTGCTATGTAGCTCTGGATGGCCTTGAAATCACAAATCTGCCTGCCCCTGCCTCACTCCCTATATCCAGGATTTAAAGGCTTGCCACCACGCTTAGTTAAATTGACTCTATTGTATTTGAGATTAGGTCTCGCTTTGTAGCTCTGGTTGACCTTGAACTCACTGTGCACACCACTCTAGACTTGAACTCAGAGATCCACCTGCTCCTGCCTCCTTAGTGCTGTAATGGATTGACCAAGGAAGGGACAATGGTGTATCCTTATACGTGACTTGAAAGCCTTCATTGAGGTAGTAATCTCAGTTTGATGATCTTCTATTTTCACCAAGGACCACTGCTGTTTCAGATCCCATTCATTTGACCAGTAATTATAGTACTGCAGTTTAGTACTTGGTTGTATAGGCTGCTGATTATGAGGGAGTGGTCCATCCTTAGTGACATCTAAACCTGCTAATATCTAACTAGCTACAATCTTTCCTCAAGAGGTGAGACCCAGGCTAGTGAGATGGCGTAGTGGTTAAAAGTGCTTCTTATAAAAACCTGACAACCTGAGTTTGATCCTTGAACCCATGTTTAAAAAAAAATGGATTAGTTTGCTTGTATCAGGGAAATGGGACGTGGAGGTAGGGGAATTGCCTGGAAAGTTGTGGGCAGACCAGCCAGCCTGTCAGTAACAAGAGAGACCCTACCTCTGCCAGGGAAAACGAGAGAACCGACTCATGGAAGTTGTCCTCTGACCTCCATAACATCATGCATGTGTGCACACACACTCTAATAGTAGTAATAAGAATAAAGGATTCGAGACCTCAAAATAACTGTGGAGATGTGAATCATCTTGATCCTGGCTGCTTCTGGCTGAAGTGAGGCATAGAAGAGTATAGCGATTTCAGTCTTGCTAACTTAGACCTTGAACAACAGTCAAGGTCACACCCAGATATATGGAGTTTGACCACTGCAGAGGAACTGAGACTTTTAGGTTTACCTGAGGCTTCATCCCATTTGTTGTGATTATTTTGTTGGAGGCCACCTCATTCAGGGACTGCATCAGGGGCTCTCGTCTGAGAATCTTTTGATCCTGAGGGCAGTAAACCCTCTATCATCATGTCACATTGAGGACAAGAAGTCTTAGTAGTAAGTACATCCAGTATTTGGGCACTTTCTCTTCAGTGATCTGAGTGCTTACACTTGTAAAATTAATGTGTCAGTGTATGTCCCCTTACAGAGAGTCAGTGGGAGATCTTGTTAACCAATATAGCTACGAGAAGTTCTGTATGCCCTTCATCCTCATATTCTCTCCCTGTCTTGTATATTAACCTCTTTTTGTCCTAAATTTTCTTCTTCTTGTAGGTGCTGGTTATAGAAACAGAATTTACTATCTTCTGTAGGTTATTAGTAATGATCTCAGATCTCACTGATAGTATTTGTAATTATCTTCTAATGCCAAGGGTAGATTGAGTAAGAAAAATCTGTCTCGGAAAAGAATTTAGCCTTCAAAGGACTGGAGATTTCTTGGGAGTGTGCTTCTTAAGGTTTTCTAAAACAGTAGTAGGTTTTCATTAGTAATTGTTGGTTATTGGTTATATTTCTCTACTATCTAACTTAAATTGTCTGGTTATACTGTAATTCTGGGTGATAATTTTGAAAATTTAAATTTCACTTGTTTAATTTACTGTTTTTTGAGGCAAGGTTTCTCTGTGTAGCCTTGAACTCACTCTGTAAATCAGGCTGGCCTGCTTCTGCCTTTTGAGTTCTGGGACCAAAGGCCTGAGCCACCACTGCCCAACTTAAATTTCATTTTTATTTATGTGTACGTGTGTGTGTATGAAGTTCCCACAGAGGTCAGATGAGGGAGTCAGATCCCTGGGGAGCTGATAATTGGTAGCCCCACCTGATTTGGGTGCTAGGAACTAAACTGAAGAGCAGGAAGCATTTATACTGAGATAGCTCTCCAGCCCTGAATCACAAGGGAGGTATGAAAGCTTCTCAGTCAAATTAACTTCTGTCAAGGTTTTGGGTTCAAATGTATCCAAATTATGAAGGATCTCAGATGAATCAATAGCAACTGAAGAATTATCCACTTAAATACAGGAGATCATAAAGAAGACATCCTTCTTTTTGAGCCTTACCAAAATAAAGTGTCTTATTTGCTTCTAAATGTAAGAATCAGATGTAGCATGTATTACCCTATTCTGGAGTTGCCCCGAACTGGTGGGAATCAAGTTTCACCTTTATAATTTTTGTACATAGTGAAGGTATGATTGCCCCCCTCAGATATAGTATGATTTTTTCCCCCTATAATACTCTAGAGAGTTATGGAGAAAACCTAAAAAGAAATAGTTGCTTATCCTGGCTACAGTGTATTGAAGGCTAATGTCCACAAGGGCCCCTTAAGCTAGTATATTATGAAAAATTAGCTGGATGGTGGTGGCATATACCTTTAATCCCAGAACTCAGAAGGCAGAGGCAGGTGGGTCTCTGTGAGCTTGGTCTATAGAGTGAGTTCCAGTACAGTCAGGACTGTTACACAGAGAGACCCTGTCTTAAAAAACAACAAAAGGAAAATATATGACTTAAAATCAGAAGAACCTACTGTTTATGTCTGGTGTTAGTGCTTTAATCTGGCTGGGTGGTGGTGGCATACACCTTTAATCCCAGCACTCAGGAGGCAGAGGCAGG
>LOEQ01008813.1:38283-48390 GCA_001685075.1 Bramus lutescens
TCTGAGCAGAAGCACGAAGTCCCTGGCACAGGGATTCTGCATTGGCCATAACAGATAAGGAAGAAAGGAAAAGAAAGACAAGCCAAATAAAGCATGAATAGGAACTCATTGATCAAGGAGAAGGCTTATCCAGACAGCGTTAGTCTGCTGACTCGCCAAGGATCTGTAGGGCGCATCGCTCCGGGAAGCTCTCGCCCCCCACCTGACACCGACTCCCACCTTAGAGACATTCTGTCATGCAGGTGCCTGCGTAGGCGTGGCAACTTCATAGACCAGGCTGGCCTTGAACTCACAGAGATAGATCCACTTTTGCCTCCTAAGTGCTGGGATTAAAGGTGTGCCACCACTGCCTGGCAAAAATGCATATTCATCCATCCGTCCGTCCGTCCATCCAGTGTGTTTGTGAGCCATAGTGTTTATGTAGTCAGAGAGCAACTAAAGGAGTTGTTTTTTCTCTTTCTTTTAGATCGATTCTGTAGATCAAGCTCAAGTTGTAGGGCTTGGAGGTATGTGCCTTTGCCTGATGAGTCATTTTTGCCGGACCACAATTGTTTAAACACTCTTACCTGAGATTATTGCGATTATAGTATCTTTGAAATTTTGGTCTGTAACTCCCTGTGGTATTAAATGATTGGCAATAAGGAAGTTTCCCCCTTGAACTGTAAATGTAAGGGCGTTAATAGTTTTCATACAAGCCCCTTATTGTCACAGTGTATTATTTTCCATGTCAGTATAGCACAGGGTTATATCAGAAAACATTTTTGTGGAGAAAAAGTGTTTGGTTTTTTTTTTTTGGAGACAGGATTTCTCTGTGTAGCTAGCTCTGGCTGTCCTGGAACTTGTTCCATAGACCAGGCTGGCCTCAAACTCAAGATCTGACTGCCTTTTTTTTTAAACCAATTCTTGGAATTAAAAGCATGCGCCACCTTTGCGACTCAATGAAGTTTTCTTGATACTAAGACCAATTAAAGTTTTTTTTCTTTATTCTTTGTGTTCCAGAAAATGTGATAGTCAAGAAGTATTTGTGCATCCCCATCCTACTGGGCGGTTTTGGCCATTTTAGGCCTGGACTGGACTTTCTGGAGACTAGCCACGAAGTAGAGATGTAGCACAGAGTTGCACTTTTGTATGCAATTTTTGTGGTCTGAGAACTTCTAGACCATTGAAAGAGTTATTTATGATCTCTGTCCATTAATAACACCCTACATTTTAATTCTGTGGCGCTGTAAAGAGACAACATTTCTTCTTTAGCACAGGTTTGACAGAGTTTCAAGGCTATGGATTCTTAAACAGAACTACTAGCTTTTCTGTGTATGTTTCTGAGCATGGGATGGGATGGTAGTTTTTTCTTTTTCCCTGAGTTTTTCAGGTAAGGGTATTATAGGAATAGATCCCAGCTTGAGTCAGGCAAAGTTATACTTTTCTGTTGCTGTGAATTATCACCATCAAAGGCAATTTAGGATTGAATTTATTTTTTGACATGGAGTTCTAGAGGGATGAGTCTTCATAGCAGGGAGACATAGAAGCAGGAACAGGAAGCTGAGAACTCATATCTTCAACTACAGGCGTGAAGCAGAGACATTTAACTGGAATTGAGGTGAGCCCCTATCCCCAACATGCTTCCTGCAGTAAGGCCACACCTCCTAAACCTACCCAAATAATACCATGTGTTAGAAGCCAATTTTTCAAATACTCAAGCCTATGGGGAGTAGTTCTCATTCACACTACCATAGTTTCCCTCAGTTTTGGTATAAGTAATAGAGAAAGAGTACATACACACAACACAGGTGAAATCTATGTCCAGAAAACTTTTGGACACATGTGACCTACCAAAATTTAGAAAAATATAAAAAAGAAATCCAGGTAATTAAATTTACCAACCAGGAAAAAGGCCTGGGACCAGAAGAGGCTGTACTGTTAAATGTAACCAAACATTTAAAGAAATAACAGCAATGTTTCTCAAACAATTCCATATAATTGAGAGGGAGGGAACCCTTACAAATTGATTCTGTAAGGTCAACGTTATTTTGGTCCCAAAACCCAACAGAGCAAAACAAAGAAGAAAATACTTCCCAATGTCTTTGATTGCAAAATTATGCAAAATTCTAGCAAATTCAACTTTACAGGCATACCACAGATTGCATGACAAGTTTCCTTCCAGAGATGCAAAGATGTTTTTATCTTCTACAAATCAATAAACATTAATAGAATGAGAGACAAAAATCATATTATCATCCCTATAGATGGAGAGGAAACATTGGCTAAAACTCAGCATCCCTTCATGGTCTGGACAAGGTAGGTACAGAAGACTCATACCACATTGTGCTGCAGGCTATATACATAGTCATTGTACTGAATGTGAAAAACGGAAAGCACTTCCTGTAAGGTCAGGAACAAGTCAAGGGTGATAAGACTTTCATGGTCAGGGATGGAGGGCTTTTCATGGTTTTTAGTATATATAGTGATAGAAGTGTAGCTAGAGCTATTAGGGTAGAGAGAAATACCAGACATGAGCAAGAAAGGAGAAAGTCAGATTATCCCTGCTTTCATATTATGACATAGAAAAATCTAGAGAAGAAGCAAGACAACATACAAAATTACATTATTAGTAATTCTGTAATTTAGTAGTTGGGGGTGGATCAGAAATTTAAGGTTATCCTTGACTATGAAGCAAGTTGGAGGGTATTGTAGGATACATGAGACCCTGTGAAGTCTGATAGCCTGAGGCTGATATCTGATACTCAAACAGTAGGAGAAATGACTTCCACATGTTGTCTTTTAACCTTCACATGCATGCTATAGCACCCCTCCCATACATAAAAACTAAATGTAATTTTAAAAAAAATAAAGAAAAATGCTTAGTGTGCAAAACTATTTCATACAAAAGTAATTCAAAACTATAGCAAGTTACCATTTTATCCTATTTATAATGTCTGTTACAAAAACATGAAAACATGGAAAAAAGGAGGATGTGTACACTGTTGGTGTTATGTAAATTAGTTCAGCTGTTTTGAGAGTGGCAGTTTCTCAAAAAACTAAAAATAATCTCAGCACTGAGAGGCAGAAGCAGGAGGATCCTAAGGTCAAGGTAAATCTGGATTTCAACTAGGACCCTGTCACATACAATAAATAATAGTACCATAAATCCCGCTATATTCTTAGACAGTGTATCTGAAAGAATTGAAACAACTGTGCAGAAAATAGATGCACTTGTGTTTAAGCAGCACCATTCCCAGTAGCTAAGTTATATACTTCCCAGGGTAAGTGGGATAAAGATAACACATTAACCATATAATGGTATAGTATTTGACCCAAAATAAGAATGAAATCCTAGCTGGGCAGCGATGACACACGCCTTTAATCTCAGCACTCAGTAGGCAGAGGCATACAGATCTCTGTGAGTTCGAGGCCAGCCTGATCTACAAGAGCTAGTTCCAGGACAGGCTCCAAAGCTACAGAAAAACCCTCTCAAAAAAACAAAAACCAAACCAAAGTAAAAATCCTGCCATATGTAGCAAAACATACTTGAAAGTAGAATAGGAAAAAGGATTATTGGGGTCTAGGATTTATTGGGGTCTGGGATGGGTCTGGGCTGAAGACGTAGTCATTGTATATCTCTCCAAACATCACTGAATCCAGCCCATGTGGGCAGTTATGATGCCAATTAAGACATTTGACAGTATAACATGTAAAAGTGGTGAGAGGCAAATGCCTGAAGCTAAAATATATTTCAGCTTCCTTAATAACTCATTCTCTGTTAGATGTAAACACATAGGTAAAAATAAAATTTTACTTTAGGTTTTTAAATCAATTTTATTTGGAGATGTTCATATATAATGATACAAGTTTGTTTTTCCAACTCTAAGGGGAAAAAGGTTGAGGCAGGAGGATGGTAAGTTCAGTGGCAGTCAGGTGGGGTTTAGGATGAAATAAAACGGTCAGGTGAATATATGAAATTGTGGTTGGCAGTTTGGCTCAGTGGGTAAAGGTGCATGCATCAAGCTTGAATTAAGAATTCAGTAGCTTGTAGTTAGTTAAATACTATTTTTTAATTCTAAAGTCTGTTTTCTCAAATTAGCAGAAAAATGCTACCTGAAAGCTTGTTAGAAATGTGATATTATTGTATTATGGGCTCTAAAATATTAGGATTTTACAGAAAATGCTGTAGCTGAGCAGTGAGAAAGAGGGATTTATGAGGCTTACCTAATGTTTGAAGATTACATGGCCAATAAGAAAGATATTTAAATAGTTCTTTGTCAGGCAAGTAAAAATGGTATAGCTACCGTTTGGTCTGCCTCAATGTACAGGGTAGGGTAGGGAAAGCACAGCTTCCTTATCTAGCTCTGTCTCCTTTCCTTAGCTAACTTGTGGAAAGGTCTACCTGGAGATCTAGCTGGTAGATTTTTAAAGAAAAGGCTGACTTAATTTTTTTTTTAAAGTTTGGAGATGGACTGTCCAACATCACTTTCAAATTTTTATTACCTTTGTTTACTTACATGTGTGACACAGCACATGTAGAGGCCAGAAGAGTTTCTTTCTTCCTTTCACTGTGTCATTTCCAGGTATCAGACTCTGGTTGCCAGGCTTTGGTGGCAAGTACTTTTACTTGCTGGGCCATCTTGATGGCCCCAGCATCACTGATTTTCAAAGAAAAAAAGCAAAAGAGTCAACTCTAAGGATGGATCCATCTGCCTGATACAGGAGAGAACAGGGGATTTGTATCCATTGCCCAAAGCCATTAATGGCTAGCCTGCATTGAAGGACGGGGAGGCGCTGAGACAAGGGTCTACTCCAGTTTTTTCTAGTTCTATCTTGAGAAAATCTGTATGCTTCCACTTTCTCTTCTGGTTTGAGACTGGATGATCTGTGCATTCATGACAGTGGGGTGTTGAAGTCATCCCTGCTGTTACTGTATTAAAGCCTATTTCATTTGATGCCCTCCTGGTTCTTACTGTTTGTTTAGTTTGAGACAGATCTTAAGTACCCTAGCCTAACTTTGAACTCCTGATCCTCCAGTTACTCACCATACCTACCACACCTGTCTGGCATTCAGGGTTTCTGTTGATAATTAGTCTAATAGGATTATCCTTAAATGTGATCTCTTGTGGGTTTTAAGTCTTTCTGGTGCTGTCCTTTTGACGGGTTGACTATCATACATTGTAGAGAGGATCTTCTCTGGCTGTTGGGGGTTATATAATAATCCTGTCCCTGGGCTGGGCTGTGGTAACACATACCTTTAATCCCAGCACTCGGGAGGCAGAGGCAGGCGGATCTCTGTGAGTTCAAGACCAGACTGATCTACAAGAGCTAGTTCCAGGACAGGCTCCAAAGCTATGGAGAAACCCTATCTTGGGGGTGGGTGGGGGGACCCAAAAACCAAACAAACAAAATCCTGTCCCTGATGATGCATGCCTTTCCCAAAATTAGAGAAAATTTCTGCTGTTTTCATTTGTTTTGCTTTGTCTGTGAATATGTTGATGACACACATATTTGATCTTTTAATATCATCTGATCTTTCATGTTTTTATTCTTATTTTTATATTTTTATACAAATGTGTTATTTCCAAAAAGATGTCGTCAAGCTCTCATATTATTTCTTTTTCCTTAATTAAATCTGCTGTTGAGGTTTTTGGATGGATTCTCTTTGATTCAATGAGCATCATTTCCTTGATTTCATATTAGTTCTTTTTCAAAATCTCTCTTTGATGAATTTCTTGATCATATATTGCCTTGTTTTTCCAAGTTTACTTAATCATTCTATTTGTATTCCTTTGGATCTCATTAAGCTTTTAAAACAACAGCAACATACTATCTTAAATTTTTTATCTTGAATTTCCTCTTGTTCAGCATATTTAGCTTTTTTTTTAGAATGTGCATACTTTATCTTTTTCATTTTTTTTATTCTACTAAGATTTGCTAGTGTCTAGCAAATGTCTAGTAAAACGAGTATCTCAATTTCAGTGGAGGTAAAATCTTAGGGGTAATAATTTATTATGGAGAATTGAGTTTATTTCTAACTGATTACTATAATACTGTCACTTTACTCCTGAGAGTTTCTTTGGGTTTGATTATTGAGGTTAGGCATAACCCATGCTTAGTATGGAGTTGGAGAGACCCACTTCTGCTGGTGACACAGGAGTAGAGATGCTGTAGCAGGCCTGGCCTTATGTGGTAGAGTACTTGTGTAGTAACTCTTACCTACAGTTGGAGACGGAGTCCCCAGGTCATGGAGATTTCCTCAGGCTCTGTTTATACTGCCTCTGTTATTTGAATATGCAGTTGTAGTAAGCATCTAATGGCCAAAACATTTGTTCTTTGAGTAGGCAGTGGGTACAAATCCAATGGTCTTCTAGGAAGGTTAGAACAGAAATCACAACACTTCCTCTGTGCCACTGATACCTAGTCTTAACAGGAGTGTGTGATTGTACAAGATAATTGTGAAGACTGATACAGAGGACACATGTAGTTGTAATGGAAACAAATATTATTCTTCTGTTCTGCTGTGCTGCTGTAGGCATACCTGTCCAAGAGTGGGACCTTAGGTCCCCTCCCCTGGTGTGCATGCTTGCTTGGGATGGGCTTTTCTTCCTCTGAAAAATCATTATCTACCAGGGATATTGCTGGAATGGTTGCAACTGGAGCTATGCAGACTTCCTCTTAGTTCTAAGTACAGAGAACACATCCAGACACAGTTTCTCTGTGGACCAGTTGGGTAGCATTATGATGGTGTAGTGACATTGCTTGAAACTGCCACAGAGCACCTGTGTGTGTTGAGAAAACAGTTTAGGAGCTTTTTCTTCATCTTGTTAGAGTCAGAAACTTTTGTGTGGAACTGAGAGCTGAGCAGGATCTGCTTGTGGCAAACTATACTCTTATCTCAGTTGGTGGGCTCGCTAATCATTTGGTTTTTGTGGCTAATACCTTCACTCCACTCTGCATCCCTTATACTGAATTCTGAGGATAGCTCTATTGGTTGATTTGTGTCAGTGTCTTTCCACTGAGTTAAGTCTGACCATATGAAACATGGCAGTCCAGATTCATTATTCTATTCTCAAGAAGCCTCCTGGTTACAACATTCTGGGGAATTGCTGGATGAAATCCTTTTTCTAACTCTATACTAGTGGATAGATTCAGATTCTTTTTAGAATGTAAACTTCCAGGGTTATAAAACTTCTGAGTAGGTAGGAGTGTCAATGTCTGTGCTGGTAGTTTTCTGATTTTCTTTCTACTTTTATCTCAGAAGGGAAAGGGTTCCAAGCTGCTGAGCTAGGAACATGGATATTGGAGTATTTTTTCTTTTACTATGCAGCTGTCCCAAGGCTCAAGACTTTACAATGCTTTTATTTTTTCTGTGGTTGAATGCCAGTTTTTCATCTCAACATGCATCTGTACATCTGTTACCTGTTGCCAGCCTGCTTTCTCCCTCATTCTTTTTCCCCTCCCCCTCTTTATTATCTGGAAGGAGCAAGTGAGTGCTGGGTACTTCTGCTTAGCCATCTTGCCTTCCCTTCAACTGTCACTTAAAGCAGCACATTTTAAATATTCCTAGGCCTTGATTAAGAAGTCATCTGAAAATTACCACTGGGAGGGGCTTGCCTACAATAATTTTATTGTCAGAATGTCAGTTTTGGATATTTTGCTTGTGTGTAATGGAAGGGATTAGGTATACACGTTTTCTATACTGGAACCCTTACACTTTATCTGGAGGTGAACATGTTATGTTGTGTGAGACGTGTTTAAAAATCACCCAGTGCTGTTTGTGATTGCTTGTATAACTTGTTTTTCCATTTTACACACTTGTAACTATAATTGTGGTATATGAATAAAGGTGCTAGTTAAAAAATGATCTTTTTAACATATTTTTAAAAATGATTTCTTCTAGAGACAAAAAAGCGTCAGTGTAAAGTTCTTTTTGACTACCTTCCACAAAATGAGGACGAACTGGTACTGACAGTGGGGGATATCATCGATATTAATGAAGAGGTAAGGACCATAAGGACTTTGTACATTTGCAGTAGCACAGCAGTTACGTGGTGTGGCTTCTGGAAGAGGGCTTTGTCAGAATATTAAAATTTATAAAAATTTATACCCATTTTCAATAAAATTTAAAGACAGTCCTTGTTACTTGTGCTTGCTATGTACTGTTTGTGTGTTTGTCTCAATAAAAAGAAACATTTTTAAGCTTAAAATTAATGTAATTTTCTATTAGCAAGAAGCTCACCCAAGCCTGGCTACCTGAGTTCCATCCGTGTAACCCATATAAAGTTGGAAAGGAGAACTGACTCTACAGAGTTGTCCCTGACCTCTGCATGCACGTTACATGCTCACACCTATACTCACGTTGTGCACACATACATTATAATGCTAAACAGTAAAATTAATGTTATTTAAATTGGCCCAAACACCAGACAGCCTTATCTTAATTCTGTTGGCACAAAACAATAACAAAATTTTCTTTTTGAATGATGCAGGAGTGCAATGCAGAAATTGCTTTAAAGTCTGTCTTGTTTGAATTGTTGTATTTAAATTCTAGCCAAGTATGCTTTTTTCACAGTTTTAATAATTTACGATATGAAAACATTTTTAATTTTTTACGTCTGCTTTTCTCATTAAAGGAATAGTTTTGCTGGCTAGTGAAGATGCTGTTTTAGAGAGTGCTTTGATAAAATGTAGCAGGAATTGATTTTGTGTCATGATTTCTCATTTATCACTGGTATCTACAATAACTTCGAGAATGCCTATACAAAAGGCCGTCTAATCTCTGTCTGATGGCAACACCAGTTAACGTTTATTTGGAAGTACTATGCTAAATAAGTTTGACATTTTCTTCCTTTATAACAGAAGGGAATATTTATCTTCATTTCTCAGAGGTAGAGACTGAGTCATAAAGAACCACATTGCTTATAGTTGTTACTCGTGATGCAGAAGAAGCTACCCCAAAATTAGTGGCAAAAACAACTGTTATGCTTGTGGGTTGTGTGGCTCAGGTATGCAGATAGACCACAAGGGATTGGCTTGTCTGTTCCATGATGTCTGGGACCCCAGCTGGACGGGTTCAGAAGTAAGGGGCTGGTGAGAGCCTTTGTAAGAAAGTCCCTCTATTTACACCTATGTCTGATAAACTTGAAAACTAGAACTGCCACTTGGACAGCTCTTTAGTGTCATTTCCATTTGGCTTGGATTTCTTAGAGGATGGGAGTGCCTGGGTAGTTGGTCTTATAGTCTGAGCATGACAGATCTCAAACCTGAAAGAAGATTCTGAAACCTACTGACTACCCACATAATAATCAAAAAGGTTGAGATTTTGGGTCGAGTTATTGTAAACACTCCGTAGTCTGAAATCCAAAACATTTTGAGTAGAAGGCGCTTATTTTGATTTGCACAGCAGTTTCACAACTCTGAGTGCAACCAATTCAGCATTCATGGGGAAGTGCCTTTTACAGTCTAGCCTTGGAAATGATAGCTACTTACAAACCACTTAGAAACTGTCAGGAGTGAAACCATCTTCATTTAACTTCATATGTGCCTGACATGTAGTGGCCTGAATTTGATTGTGTGTAGCTTGTCATCTTGTTGTACCTGTCTGGAACAGCTTCCTANCCCCCCCGCATGGAGGAGTTGAACCTGGGAGGACTCTGTTTTTAGCTAGGGTCTGACCATGTATTTCAGGCTGGCCTCAAACTTGTAGTCTTTTTTCACCTCCTGATCACTGGAATTGCAGGCATGTGTCTGCAGGCTTGACTGCAGTCTGTTTTTAAATGATTGTCTGCTTTTTATTTGTTTGTTTTTGTGTTTCTTAGAGACAAATAAGGGTCTCAAAGCTCACTCTGGCCTTAAATTGGTGGTTTTCCTGCCTCAGCCTCCTCAGTGCTGGATTACAAGCATGATTGCTATGCTTGAATGAGTGTTCACTGCCAGTCTCCCCAAGAATTCCTTAAATAACTTTTAACAAGTTGCTGATATTTGGAGTTTAATACTGATTTTTTTTTACTTTGTGGCTGTTCCATTTTGTCATATTTAATTCCATAGCACACATGGCTCCTATAATTTTCAATCCTTTATCTTAATTTCTATTTTCCTTTCTCTCTCTCTCTCTCTCTCTCTCTC
>LOEQ01008814.1:0-13658 GCA_001685075.1 Bramus lutescens
TCTTTGGTAGAGTTTTGGGGGTCACTAATGTACACTATCATATCATCTATAAATAACGAAAGTTTGATAGAATATTGTCAAGGTCTCATTTTATTCAGTACAGCTTCATAGCTTATATACTCCTCCAATGAGGAATTTGGCAGAGCAAGGGGAAGGAGGGAGGGGTGGAAGTTTGGCAAGCAGGCAGGGTTTTCTGAAACTAAACTTTAACTTCCTTGCTATTTGTGTAAGCTGAAACATCTGTAATTAACTAGCTTCCTTATCTAACTTTCTTGCTTCTTGTGTAAGGGGAAACATCTATGATTAACTAGCTTCCTTATCTAACTTCCTTACTACTTGCATAAGATGGAACATTTTATGGTTTTTCTTGGAACAGATCTCAGTAAATTTCCATTTCTCAACTAAGTTACCATTTCTCAGAAATGGCCAGGCTTATGTCTAGATTTTCTGGCTCGGGCTAGGCCTTGGGCCTAAATTTAGGCCCATAGTTCCCAACACAGCCCCTGGAAAATGAAGATTATTACACTGAAAACAATTTTCCAGACCTCATACCAGGTAATTAATTAATCAATAGATAATTGCTTACTACATTACCATGTAAAATTTTAGTAACTTTTTTGCTAATACTATGGATTGTATTCTGCAAGTCTTTTATGGTTCATCAATTTATTGGATATTGAGACTCAGTTTTTTTCTTTCTATGATATCCTTAAGAAAATGGTTTCATAACAGAGCCAAGAATGAGGCACTTTTCAAAATGATACATTCTTTATAGACTAATAACATACAACTAGTAGACAGGATTAATACCATCAAAAATCAAAAGTTACTGAAAATTTATTACTTTTGAAAAGGGTAACATTAATTTGAAAAACAGAGTTGAATCCATGTCAAAGGGTACTGAGAAATTAAGTGAAAGAATTCATACTGTTGAATTTGTCAATCAAAATTTGTTAAAAAGTTATAATTAGCAGATAGGGTATTTTTCCAGGAAGTCAACCTGCATGCTATCCAAATAATGTCCTAGGATGGATGTTATCTTTAAAGAAAAAACTTAAGACCTTAGAATCACATGTGGAGAATGAGGACCAGAGACTATGTGCCTCATTGATATCACTAAAAATATATACAGGTCAGTAGCTTCAGGCTTTACAAAAGAGAGTAGTAAAAAGATTTGAAGTGATTGAAGAAATTATTGGAGCTTATTGTCAGGGATAGAAGGTATGAGGATTGGATTTAAAATCACCAGCAGCTGTCAGAGACGACTTACCCGGGGTTTTATCTTCATACTCTGTAATCTACTTTGAGAAATCACCAAGTTCTAAAGGCCCAAAAGGATCCAGAGAAGGTAGGTGAATACTTATAGGAATGAGTGATCTAAAATAGATTAAATAAGCAATAGTAACTTATGGCTTGCATGTCACATTTCTTAGGGAGATGGTACAGACATGGGCTTTTAGCATTAAAGCTATACCACATGACTGGCTTTATGTAGTTTCAGTAGTCCTGGATGATGGGCCTTAACTGATATTTAAACGTTATTTCAGGGAAGAGTCTAAAATTTTAGAACAATAGGGAAAAGCAAAATGATTTGAGACTTCCCAAGATCAAATTCTGGGTGAGGGCACTTATGCTCTTTACAATGAATAAATCTTGTCCCTGTGCTACAAAGCAGCCTTAAATGCTTTGGGAAGGATTCAAGAACTAGGAAAACAAATTGAATCATATACCAGGGTTAAACAGGGCCAAGGAAAACATGTTAGTGACATTTTGCAAAGGTTAACTAAGCCTGCACAAATAGGAATAACAGACCCAGATGCTAGATGAGTACTTATTGAATCTCTGGCTTTTGAAAATCCCAAGCTAGAATACAAAAATCTTGGGCCTTTAAAGGTTAGATCAGCACCAATGGATGAATGGATCCTGCATACAATGAACATTGAGACATTTAACTATCGTAATGAATTTTGAGTAGGAGAAGCAATTTCCAAAGGTATGAGGAGACATCACAATGCCAAATGTTTTAATTGTGGTAGAATTGGACATCTAAAAGGGATCATAGACAATGAATTCCTAGGAATAATATCTCCTTTGGGAATCACATGAACAGGAAGACTCAGCCATTAGGTGTATATAGAAGGTGTAGCAAAGGACGACATTGGACCAATGAATGCAATTCAAAAAATAAAGGCAAGGCAACCTGATATTATTGGGAAATTCCTTGGCAGGGGCCTCTCCTAGGCTACCAAGCCAAAAGCGGCCCAGTCATTCCCACTCACTGTGGAGGATATGTCCCAACAAGAAAATTTAAAAAGAAAATCTGTAGCTTTCTGTAAAAGATTATGCTGTTTTTGATGATGGAATAAACATGGAGGGTGAATCAAAAATTCACATAGAAAATAGGAAACATACATTCTGTCATATTTCTATAAATGATAGAATACCAAAGCTAATAGTACATGTAAATTTCATTGAAATTGTGGGTTTGGTAGAAACAGGTGTGGACATGAGTATCATTACTTTAGAATCTTAGCATTCAAATTGACCTCTTCAGGAGGTTGGTGTTGAATTACTAGGAATTGAAACCCTACCTCAAGAGAAACAAAGCACAAATGGGTTAAATGCATAGGGCCAGAAGGACAGAGAACAAGACTGAGGTCATATGTTGCTAATATTACAGTGAATCTATGGTGTCTTGACCTGCTGCAACAATGGAATACCGAGATTAACATTCCTGCAGTCCCACAAACTCATAATTTTGGGAAGGATATTATAAGGTACTATGCACAAAGTTCACCAGCTATTGAGGCTGTACAAAAACACAAAGCAACTAGCAAACCTTTAGAGGTACCAACAGCCCTACCTTTAAAATGGTTATCTGAGAAACCAATTTGGGTTAAACAGTGGCCATCAACAGAAGACAAACTGCAGGCTTCAGAGCAGCTGGTACAGGAGCAAATAGGTGCTCACCATATTGAGGAATCAAACAGCCCTTGGAATTCTCCTGTATTTGTTGTTAAAAAGTCAGCTGGTAAGTGGAGAATGGTGACAGATCTAAGAGCTGTCAACAAGGAAATTAAACCTATGGTCCCTCTATACAATCTGGAAATCCTCTGCCTTCTCTATTAACAAAAGGATGGCCTCTTATAGTTACTGATTTAAAAGATTGTTTCTTCACTATACCTTTACAAGAAAAGAACGAGGAAAAATTTGCTTTCACAGTAATTATTATACTTATAATTATTATAAATATATAATTATTATATACTTATAATAATTCTCAAACTACTAGGAGATATCAGTGGACTGTCCTTCAATAGGGAACACTCAATAGCCTCACCCTATGCCAATACTTTGTAAATCAGCCTTTGGAGCTAATATGAAAAAATCCTATATCAATAATTTACCATTACATGGATAAAATTTTGCTATCTGATTCAAACAAAGATACTTTAAAAGAATGTTTGAAAAAGTAAAAAAAAAATGCCAAAGTGGGGATTACAAATTGCTTATGAAAAAACAAAGAGAAGAGATTCTGTCAATTACCTAGGTTATAAAATGGGTTTACAGAAAATTAGAAGACAAAAAGCACAAATAGGAGTGACTGATTGCAGAATCTGAATGACTTGCAAAGATTGTTAAGAGACATTTCCAGTCTATGATCAGCTGTTGGAATAACACCTTATCTAATAGTTCCTTTAAACAAAATCATACATAGTAACAAAGACTTTTAAGTCCCAGTGAATTAGCATATGAAGCAGAAAAGGAATTGCTTACTGCTGACAAAAGTTACAGGAGGCACATGCGGATAGGGTGAATCCACTTAATTGCACTTTAGTCATATTGCCTGTCAGAATTTCCCCTACATGAATTTTAATGCAAAAGGAAGATATTTTCTTAGCATGGATATTTTTACCACATTAACCAAGTAAAACAGTAAAAACTTATGTGGAAAAATTCTCTTAATTAATCATAAAGGGAAAAGTGAGACTTTATCAACAAACAGGTATAGACCTAGCAAAGACTATAGTTCCTTTTAGTGCTGATGAAATTAAAAAAAATATGGAATGACAATAAACCTTGGCAAAGTGCTTGTGTTTATTTTTAGGAGAGATTAATAACAATTATCCCCTAAGTGATAGAATTAACCTTATAAAGAGAACTGGGATTCTTCCATGCATTGTATGGGACACATCAATAACTGCAGACAGCACATTTAATAATGATTCAAACAGATCAGGAAAGGCAGATTACAAATTAGAAGATTTAAGTAAGATGGAACAAAGGCCTTATAATTCTGTCTAAAAGGCAGAATTACATACTATTCTCATGGTGCTAAAGGATTTTAAAGAACCTCATGATATAGTTACTAATTCACAATATGTAGAAAGAGTTTTCTTGCATATTGAAACTGCTGAATTTATACCAGATGTTACAGAATTGACTTCATTATTCATGCAGGTTCAAGATATAGTCAGGAATAGAGTTGGTTCCATATACATAACATATCCCATATGGGTCTGCCAGGTCCGCTGGCACAAGTTAATGCAGAAGTTGATTGATTATTGATTGGAAGTATGCTGAAGGCCTCAGAATTCCATAGGAAACTTTGTGTCAATTGCAAAGATTTAAAGAAAGAGTTTTCTACCATGGCAACAAGCTAAGGAGATTATAAAGAGATGTCCTACTTGCTCCTTTTATAAAAAAAACACTGCTACCTGCAGGGACTAACCCAAAAGGTACTCAAAGGGATAAAATCTTGCAGATGGATGTATTCCACTTTATTTGGAAAAATATGATATGTATGCCACACCATTGAAACTTATTCAGTTTCTCAATGGGCAACTGTTTTGAGCTCAGAAAAGGCTGATTCAGTAATCACACATTTATTATAAGTTGTGGCCATCATGGGTATACCTACAAAAATAAAGACAGATAATGGTCCAGCATATGTCTGTAAGTAAATGAAACAGTTTTTGCTTGCTATAATATAAATAATATTACAGGTATACCAGACAATCATACAGATCAGACAGTTATAGAAAGATCAAACTGAACTATAAAGATATGTAAATGAAACAGAAAGAGGTGAAAAATATCCCCAGAAATAGATTATGTAATGCTTTATTGACCTTGCATTTTCTTAACACTATTGGGAAAGGAACAACAGCAGCAGAAACACATTGGATAATAGAAAAGTCTTCTATATTAAATCAGCCAGTGTATTTTAAAGATGTGTTGACCTCACAAAGGAAGCCAGGAGATGGGCTATGTTGGGGAAGATATTTTGCTCTTCAACAGGAGAAGAAAAGTTATAGATACCAACAAAATGAATAAAGGTTTTGTTTAAAAAAATGAAATCTCTTGAGAAAGACAAATGATGGCTCGTCCACAGATGTCACAACCAATCAGGTGGTAAGGAAATCTCATAAAGGTTGGGGCAGGGTTCTGGTCTTGTCTTTGCAAGAACATTCTCATCTTCAAATGTCAAGAGACCATGGACATCTAAAGAAAAAAAGATGATTATCCAAATAAAATCACCAAGCAAAGAGAATTATCACTTGTGAGAACAGGTCATCTTAGCATAAGAATCTCTGAATATTAAATAAAATATTAATAATAATGACTCACTTAAAAATCAATGATGACTTTGGAGTTGGACACTGGCTCTGTTCTTCTCTGAAACCAAGCATGTTGTTAAAATAAAAATTTGGATTTTCTGTCTCATATCAGGAGCCATGTTATGGGACAAAAGAAAAAAGAATTCAGAAAAAAATACATTTCTTCTTACCTGTTTTTGTTCCTATCATACCTTTCATTGAATATT
Organism: Bramus lutescens; assembly: GCA_001685075.1. NCBI lineage: Eukaryota > Metazoa > Chordata > Mammalia > Rodentia > Cricetidae > Bramus > Bramus lutescens. The sequence continues at coordinate 5,828 of LOEQ01008814.1, forward strand.
TATGCTTGTATAAATAATGTTTAAGTTTTCAACAATGAACAATAAATTTTCTTGCAGTAATCTTTGAAGTTTCCAGGAAGAAGATGGGGCCCCATAACAACAATTCCACTTAGTTGATATGATGTTATGATGCTGATAGCACTACAATAAGACCTGTTTTGGGTACCAGCTGTTCAAGATGGTTCCAACTTAGTTAGGTGAAATGGTGCCCTCACTAAGGAGAAATGGTGCACTTTTTTTTTTATAATATTCTGTTGCCCTCACTGAGGAGAATTGGTGCACTTTTTTATAATATTCTGGCCAGAATTCCAAATAGGAACCTCAGAAAAACCCTACCAAATACTCAGAGATTATTTGAAATTATACCAGACAGTAATCTTGTAAATTACACAGCATTTTCCTTTCACAGGATCTTCTTAGAAAGAACATCACCCCCATGACCGCTGGAAGTAATTCTAGAAGACGACATTCCCCTCTCCCAACAAAGTTTGTTTCCAGGATTAGGGACACCGTTTAGGGGTAAATTATAATTATTATAAGGTTGGTTGAGGGTTGGGGAAAATTATGTTGAATCAGGGATCTCTTTGAAAACAAAAAGAAATTTGGGCAAGGAACTGTCCATGTAACGACCACTGACAAAATGCATGATGTCTGGACAGGACAATCAGTATACAAGGAAAAAGACTGTCAAATCTTGCCAAGACAGGGTAAGAGGGTTTTGAAATATTTTTCTGCCTCTGAAAATGGTCTGTTCATTACTCTGGTTCTCAGCCAAAGTAGGTTGCTCCATCATTGTAAATAAGACTTTGGGTGATAGCCCAAGTAGGCAGTTTTCTCCCTCATTTATTGCACATTTTGGAAGTAATTTGATTGCACTTCCTCCTTACTCAAGTAATATTATTTCCCTTCTCAGGTCTTCAATGGGATTGAAGACTAGATAGTCATAGTTACTTTTCTCTCATTACTTGGCCAAGATATTTATAATACAATACTTAAAGTCCTTAGGATAGGATAACTATTGAAATAATTATCACATGTTTCTTGCTTGATATTGTTTATGCTATTGTAATTCTAATTTTATAGCTGATATTTGTTCTTATTGTATATAATTTTGGATTAGGCTTAAAACTTTTTATTGAAATAAAAGAGGGAGGTGCTGTAGGAATTCCTATCGCTAGTAGCTTTTAAGTTACCTGCCCACTTATTCATGGCCTCTTATACTGTAAATGCCTATGTAAAGTGCGAGTCCAGTCTCACATCTGGCTGTGGGATTAGGTTCCTTTTCCACATTTGAGCAGAGGACTTCATTCAGTGGATCTACCCCTAAATAAATTACCCTCTATTATACTCAATTCTGAGCTACTGTGGATATTTATTTTAAAGTCTCCATCTTAAGAAATGTCCTTTAGATATTGTGATTTTATTTTTCATATTTTTAAAATGATTTTTTAACATACTGATCTCAGTTTCCACTTTCTTCTCACCTGTCAGTACCTCCTCCAACTTCCCATCGGCCCTACCTCTACCCACTCTTACTCCACTTCTACTCAGAAAACGCCAGACCTCTATGGATATGAACTGAACAAGGACTATCAATTTGCAATAAGACTAGGTAGGATCCCCTTGTATTAAGGCTGGACAGTCCAAGCCAGTATGAGATATAATGTCCCAAGAGAAAACAAAAATATCAGAGATGATCCCTGCTCCTACTGTTAGGAGTCCCACAAGAAGACCTAACGACTCAACTATAGCATATACAAAGAGGTCCTGGATAAGTGCCATATAGGTTCTTGGGCTGTCCAATCAATCTCTGAGAGCACATATGAGTGCATGTTAGATGATTCTGTGGGTTTTCTTGTGATGTCCTTGACAAATCTGGCTTCTACAGTTTTTTTCACCCTCTTTTCCTTAGGGTTCCCTGAGCTCTGCCTAATGCTTCTCTGTGGGTCTCTGTATCTTTTTCTGTCAGTTGCTGAATGAAGATTCTTTTATGACAGTTGGGCTAGGAAGAATAAAATCAGGAATATTTGTTAGAAAAGATATATTTTAATATTTTCTCTATGATAATAAAAAACACTCAAGTAAAACAGAAGTATCAGATTATTGTGAAAAATGATATGTTCAAACTATTTCAGGAAGATTCTCAAGTATTATAGGGTGAATTATGTAGCCACTATTGCTTAATGTATTTATTCTGTTCTGGATTGTAGCTAACTTGGGATAGTTTAACAAATATATATTTTTTAAGAGTTAAAGTAGTATCCACATATATTAATTTAACTGGTAGCCTCAGAACTCTCTTTATAGTCTTAAATGTGGTTAAAATAAATGTAGTCACACAAAAGCTCCTCCAAATGCAACGACATGCTATCAAACAGAGAACAAAAATAACGTGTCTATCACCAATGCCATGAATAAGATGAAAAAAGTACCTCCAAATTTATAGTAGATTTATTCTCACAAGTTTAATATTCAACTGTTCTCAATATATATTCCACATTCTGTTTCTGTCATCATATTTTTAATTAGTATAATCACATCACCTCACATGACCTTAGTGAATATTAATTTAATTGAGTGTGTTCAAAATTTACTTTATGCACTTAGCAGACATATTCAAAAATACTTGCTGAGATTAATGTTTCTCTTAATCAGTTGGTCAGAAATATATTGGTGATTATCTTCTCAAGTAACCTTAGAGGTAATTTGGATAATTATCTAATTGAGTCTTTCACTCATTGGACTCTAAAGTCAAAGAAAGGTGTAAACAAATTTCTCATTACTCACTTAGAATGCCCAGAAGATTAGTCTCAAATTATTTTGTATGAATTAAAATGTAGTTATTAGAATTTGAGTCATTCTGCTTCTAAATATTGTATCTAAGTTAGAGGAATTAAAGATAAAATATTTTCCCCACTTGCTTTTTCCTGTATGAGCAGCCAATTATCTCTGCTTCATCAGTCATTCCAAGGGTACGTCTTTCCTGTCCCATTACATCCAGTTGCACCTACTACTATGAATTTAGTTTTTACTTTTATCTGCAGATGTGTTCTAATAGAAAGAGGTATGATAAAGAGTTGACTGGAAGCATAGTATGAGCCTAATCAATTTATTCAAGACTAATTAAGTCTGTGTGCTTATTCTGTTTAAAAACTCTTACCTCACTTTTTAAAAATGTATTCCCTTACGGAAGTTACAACATCTATCTATGTCTTTCTGATAAATTGCAGCAAAGAATTTTATTTTAGTGTTTTTCTTTTTTATCTAGTCAATATTCTGAAACTCATATACTCATCATATCACAGTAATATGATTCTGATTCTCATTTTATAAAAATGAATACAAGAAATTATTCTTTCACTACCAGTACATGAAACATTTTGTTTTGCTTATGCAAGTTACTCAACAGGAGTTCACTTTTTAAAGATTTAATTGTAACAAATTTTTTACATGTGTCTATGGTTGTGACTCAGACCTCTGCATTACTTTCAGTGAATGTAAATTTCATCAGAAAAGGAGAGTGAATAACTCTTATAATCAGTCTTGCAGAAATATAAACATCTTGATGATATGCACACATGATTATGTATAATTAATGCTACAAATATTTTATGAATGGAATATAATTTTGCAAAACTGACATACCCAATAGTAAATTAATTATTAAATCATTTTATGAGATGAGATAAATAAATGAAAAGAGGATGATGAACATGTGATGAATATAAGTAGAATATTCAACTAAAATATATGAATAATAGGCTAATAGTATTGATGAATTGATTCCTGGAAAAGATTAAGGACAGATAATCCCCAAAAGCTCAGAGATCATCAACCTCAGCTCTTACAGTGTAAGTAATCTTTCGACCAAAGTTAAACATTAGGCAATTTAGGAGAAGATTAACTTAATTGTGTTCACTTAATTCTGACTTTGTTACTTTGTGTTTCTTCTAATTAATATGTACATATAGTCTTTGTTATAAATATTACGTTATTGTAATGAGCTTCCAAGAAATATATTCACGCATTCATATAAAGTAGCCACACACACACATACTCAGTTCCAAACTTTATATTTCTTTGTGAACTTCTGTACAATTAGGGTATAAACGCTGAATAATAGAGTAATGAAACTGCATTTACGTGTTTGTACTTTTACTTTTGATTGAATTATTATTTACTTACCTAACACACACACATACACACATACATACACACACACAAAGACAAAATAAAATATGACAGAGTTGAAACTAGGAAAACATTAGCCTTATATTGCCTTTTCGATTCATATGCACTTATCAAATAATTCATCTTTTCTCAACACAGGATGTACTCCTTTATTTGAAGATCCTTGCCCATAATGAACACATGCGTATTTGTAACTAACTTTAAGTTTAAGCTAGTATTATATTTTGAATTTCAATGTTAGATGATACAGATGGAAAGAAAGCCAACAAAAAGGCAAGAGCTATATATGAGAATATCATTATTTAAAAATAGGCATTGAATTCTGTGACTTGAAAAATGGGCTCTTATTACATTACTCATGACCCTTAGTAATTATCAATTCAAATGTAATAGTAATATATCTTGATGCTATTAGTAGAGATAAACTATTCATTCATTGATCTTTATCTCACTGACTTTCACAAATGCCATTTTCGAATTAGGTAAAATATGTGGCTCAAAAACAGACTTGTTTACTTCTTCAAAATAAGAAAGAATTTGAAACTATTATTTGAGAAGGTGCTCAACATTTTGTCCTGCAAACTATCCCAAATGGACCACTATGCAGCATTGAGCGGAGATGGACATAATTCTGTAAGGAATTCTGAGAAAGATGTGGCAGATTAATATAAAACCTTGATCTTACACAGAGAGGGCCAAGAAGTGAGTGACTACCCACCAGGTAAAACACGATACTTTCTAGGCCCTCCATAGTGAGGTAAAACACCAGGCCTCTGCCCAACCTGCCTCAGCCTCTCTAGCCAGTCAGCAGGCAAGTTTCCTGCAGGTTAGATAATCCAAAACCCACAACTCATCAATTAGACCCTGTAAGCTACAAATCCCACTCTGCTCAAAAGTAACAGAGTGGGAAGAGCAAGAATATGAAGAAAGTGGTCAAGACCATGATAGGGGATACCCAAAGAAACATTGTAACTCATCTAATGGAAGCTCACCAACTCCAGCTAGACAAGGAAGGAACCAGCATAGGCCCAAATTCTGAAAATGGGTTACAGTTAGAGCTGCAGGGCTAGATCTGCAGGGCTACTGGCAATGGCACCAGGATTTATCCCTACTCCTTGTACTGGCTTTTTGGGAACACATTCTTTTTTATGGATATCTTGCTCAGCCTAGATGTATTAGGGAGGGCCTTGGACCTTCCCCAAAACAATGTGCTTTACCCTCTCCTGGTGGTGGATGGGAGGTAGAGTTGGAGTGCGGGGTGGGGGAGTAAAGGAAATGGGAGGAGGGGAGCGAGTGAGAACTGGGATTGGCACGTAAAACGAATAAAGGTAGTTTTTTTTAATTTTTAATAAAATGAAAAGTTGAGGAATAGGGGAAAATTTATTTTGATCCAAGGTTCGTGTTGGAATACATTGGCTTGCATTTACTTGCAGTCAGTGTCCATAGAGATAATATTATTTCTAATGATCTGCACAACTTCTCAAATGTTATTGTTTATACCAATGTTATTTTTCATGATTTTTGTAGTTGTTAGTTGAGACCATTTGGAGTCCTGGCCTCCAGCTGCTCTTTCCTGCTAACGATCTTTACTTTCCTGCTGATTTGAATTATTAAAAGTCAATTTCACGAGCGTGTTGCCTTGGCCTTGAGGATCAGGGGATAATGCTTTCACCTGTTGGCCCACCTGACTGTGTTGGGTATATAAGCTTTTGTGGTGCTATTGAATAAAGGGCTTCTTACCAGTGACTAGAGGTCCGTGTCTCTGTCTCTGTGTTTTTGTGTGTTTCAATCTCCAGCTCCTTGCCCAAAGCTCATGAACTGTATGGTAGTGCACAGAGCTCAGACAGGCGTTGTGTTCTGCAATTTGTTTCCTACCTTTAGGTGAAGACTGGACTTTATTTACCAATTTCTTTTAACTTAAAATTTTAATTTATATTAGAGAAAATAGGCAGGAAAGAATAGTCTTTAACATTAGAACTTTATATTCATGTTTATTTTTATCATTGTATATTCTGAAAATATATTATGTATATTAAAATACCAGATGCTATGTGTATTAAAATACTAACCTCCCTAAATATCCACAAACACAGTAATGTGTTATCCATAGAAAATGTGAGGGCAAATGTAAAGAAAGACCTTTTCTTCATGTACTTTGTTGGTGTTGGGACAACTACATCTTCTGAGAGTTTTCTTCTTGCCAATAAGAAGAATCTTTAAACAAACTCAAAAAGCTACATGAAATTAAAAAAAACTCAAATAAATAAATAAATTCAGAAGCATCAAAGATCTTGAAAATGATAAGATTCATAGTTCTACTTCTCAAGGATATGAATAATGCTTGTGGAGGAGAGGAGACTAGAATCTCTAAACAGTCACTTGTAATTTCTTCATGCATCATTGGAAATGTAGGTCTTTGGTAAAGTGAGCTCTTAAATGATAAAATTTGCCTTTATTTCTTACATACTCCTGAAAGTAGTTGATCTATAATTGACCACAATAAGCATCATGGTACGCTAAACTCAGCTTGGTTAGAATTGTCCCTTTGTCTGTAACTGGTCCCTTGTTTTAATTGAATAAAAAGAAGCTTTCTTATTTGTAGGAAAAAAAATTACACAATACATTTATCAAATAAAAATTTTCATGGACTGTCTTAAGTGCACACTTGAGAATGAATTCATTCATTGAAGTGGTGGTAGCAATTATTCAGTTTCAAATTAATCCACATATTACTAATTGGAAAGAAATCTACTTTGATATTGTCTCAGAGAAGATTAATAAACTTAGTCAAATTTTATACATTTTCTACAAAATTCTAGGAGATGAGTTAGATTTCTCAAAGTGAGGACATTTCAATTGCAGTCTCTCTGTCTCCCTCTGTCTCTGTGTGTGTGTTGGACTTGAGTGTGTATATGTGATTGTATGTTCGTGTTTGTTTGTGTTTGAATATTGACTATAAAATGCACTCAAAATGCATTCAATATTTTCTTATAGAGATTTCATTGAATAAAGTACAAATTATATTCACAGCAATTTCTCTTTCCTCACTGAAAGTTGCTACAATTTGTATGTGATAGAAAGAAACACCAGTGAGAGAGAATGAACTAAATTGCTTACCAACCCAGTTTTAGTATATAATTATTGGAAATATTATTGCTATATATTTAAGTTTTGTCTTCTGCTGGTATTTTCAATGATATAATCTTCTAGCTTACTTTATTTTATTAGTTGTTATTTAATAAGAAGACATTAATTCTGATGCTATAGATGCCATCAATAATCTTCCAATGAAATGAAAAGTCTCTTTCTATCCAAGTTTATTGTGATATTATATTGGGAAAGACTAGATAAACAGCAAATGAAACTTCCTAATGAGTGTCTACATCTTTAGAGCCTTTAGAGTATACTCAAGAGTTGAGTATATGACATTTTGTTATGTTATACTTGAACAAAAATTAGAAGGTTTTTTTGAGGTTACCCTAATACCTTCATTTTTGTTTAAAAGAGTTCTATCAGAAAGTTTTATTTACTTTCATACCCCATTGAAGATGCCAGAGTTGACTATTGAAATCTAAAGCAAAGATTGAAATTCTGTTTTATTTGTCTAGACTGTCCCTAAGCAGACAAGCTATAGCAAAAA
>LOEQ01008814.1:13731-26942 GCA_001685075.1 Bramus lutescens
TTGAGAATAAATTATATTACAAGTAGCGTGTTGTTCATATAAAGCAAAACATTCCAGCTGAACTTGTTGAACTGTTTTCAATCATGTTCTCAGTCTAAGTTTAAGACTTGTATATATAAATTATCTCAATGATCAAAAATGAATCGATTATACCTTTTACAATGGATAAAATTATAGCCCATAGTCTCCTAGCCTGACAAGACTTTTAAAAATAAATAAATACTCACATGATTAGTCAAATTAAAATACAAATATTCCAGTGCACTTTGTGTTGTACCATGAAAACCTGTTTGGGAAATTTAGAGCATTAAAATATCTTATTATATTAAGTTATAATAATGTATATGAAATTAGAGATGTTATATTTGTGTTTTATTTTACTATCTTGGGTTAACATCTTTTGTTTCTCATGAGGTAGACTGAAATAAGTAATGAACCTATAGTCTTACAATTCAGATGCAGACCTCATTATTTAGGCACACTTATTGAATCTCCTCAGTCTAACTTCCTTTATGGCCTATGTAAAAACAACACTTGGCTTTCTGTTCGTATGTTCTTTGAAAATATTCTCTCCCTGAAGTCTAAAGGGCACTACACTTATATAGTCCTAAACAAGTGTCTAGGACTTTAAAATTTGGTTTCCTTTCCATGAAATGACTTTTTAACCTTGTGATCGCCATGACAGTCATTGTTCCTCTACAGTCACTGTCCTGAATTTGTCCTAAACCAATATGAAGAAAAACAACAAAACCTTTATCACATTAAGAGATAGTTTTAAAGCAAAGAGAGCAAATATCATTTAGCTTACCATTTTATATAAACACCATTTTCCCAGCCAATCCTTTATGATACTTTTCTTATGTCATATTGGTCATAGAAAAATGTTCTAGCTGAAATTAAATCTAATATATTCTTAATGAAATTGAGAAAAGAGGGCCAACAAGATAATCCAGCGTGCGAATCTTTATTAAAAAGCCTTTGGAGGAGAAAATCTACTTCCACAAATTATAGTCTGACTAACACCTAACACACACACACACACACACACACACACACACACAGAGAGAGAGAGAGAGAGAGAGAACTAACATTTTCTTTTAAAAAAGATTCATTTCTCATGCAATATATATTGATTATCATTATCCCCTTTATTCCTCCCAGTTCCTCCAAACTTCCATCCCTCCAGATTAAATTCTTTTATGTCTTACTAGCCAACACCAGGTTTCTAAGAGATAAAAAGGTAAAACTCAAATCTGACATTTTAAATAAATAAGATAAAGGAAATCTATAAGATTGAAGTTGAACACACACACACACACAAAAAAAAAAACAACAGGAGGAAAAGAGTCCTAAGATTAGGAAGAAGAGTAAGAGACCCACTTACTTTCACAACCAAGAAACCCATAGCAACATTTAAACCAATGACTATAATATACATGGTAGGACTTCAAGTATTATACTACATAAGCATTGAGAGGCTAGATATTTTTTTCTGTTCATTATTTTAGTGGAATTGCCTTGAGTTTCTTTCTGTTTAATTTGATGTTGACTGGAGACTTGTCATAAAATCTCTTTATTATATTTACATATGTCTCTTATATCCCTATTCTCTCCAGGTCTTTTATTATCAAGGGGTATTGGATTTATTCAAAGGCTAAAAAGAGGTGAACATGTAGTTTCCTTTATGTATTTATCTGATGGATTGTTTTACTAATTTTTGTTTGTTGAACCATCCATACATCTCTTGGATAAAGCTTTCTTGGGTATGGTGGAGGCTCTTTTTTGTATATTTTTGGATTTTGTTTGCAACTATCTTATTGAATATATTAGCAATTTTGTTTGTGAGGGAAATTGATTTACAATTCTCTTTATTCATTGAGTCTTTATTTTATTGGAGCATGAACATAGCTTTGGCCTCATAAAATAAAATGGGCAATGTTCTTTCTGTTTCTATTTTGTAGAATAATTTGAGGAATATTGTTACTTACTCTTCTTTGAAAGTCTGCTAAAATTCTGTCCTAAAACAATGTCACCTTTTTTCCTTTTTCTTTTAAGATGGGCTTTTAATGATAAATTCTATTTTGCTTGGAGTCAAAAGTTTATTTAAATGGTTTATCCTGTCTTGATTTAGTTTTTCTAAGTTACTTTTTTGAAATATGCATTTCTTTTAGATTTTCCTCTTTGTAGAATACACATGTTTAAAATGCTACCTATGATTCCAAAGATTTCCTCAATGTCTGTGGTTACAAACAACTTTATCTTGATTTTAACTATGTGGATATTTTCTCTGATGTCTAGTTGTTTGGACAAGAGTTTGTCTATGCTGTTGATTGTCTTGAAGAATCAATTATTTGTTTTATTGATCCTTTGTATTGCACTATAATTCTATTTTATTGATTTCAGCCTCAGTTTGATTATTTCCTAATATCTCCTCCTCTTATTCATGCTTCTTGTTCCTTTGCTTCATCTTCCTGAGTTTTCAGGTGTGCTATTAAATTGGCATTATAAGATTTCTTCACTCTTTTTTTTAAAGTAGTCACTTAGTGCCTCTTAGAACAACTTTTTTGTATTCCCTATGCTTGAATGTTGTGTTATATTTTCATTGAATTCTACAACATCTCTAGTTGCTTCCTTTATTTCTTTTTACCCATATTTAATTCAGTAGAAATTTGTTCAACTTTCATGAGTTTGTAAACATTCTGTTGTTTCTGCTGTTGTTATTATCTAACTTTAATCAGCAATTTTCTGATAAAATATAGGGAATTATTTCAATCTTATATTTTGAGACTTGCTTTATACTTGAGTTTGTGGTCAATTTTAGGGGAAATTCCAAATTTGGAGGTTTGGGGAAGTTATATTTGTTAGTGTTTGGGTGAAATGTTCTGTAAATGTCTGTAAGTTTATTTGGTTTACAATATCTGTTAGCTTCAGTATTTTTCTGATAATATTTTGGGATGAACAGTCTTCTGGTGAGACTAGGGTATTGAAGTCTTCCACCATCAACATTTAAGGGATTATATATGATTTGGGGTTTTATGGAGTAAGTTTTACAAAAGTGGTAGATCTTGGATTTGAAATACAGTTGTTATGAATTAAAATATATTTTGATAGATTTTCATTTTTATAAGTATGTCCTTCATTAACTATCTTTTGATTAGTTTTGATCTGGAGTTTACTTGTTACATATTAAAATGGCTGCACCATCTTTCTTCTTAGGTTCATCTGCTTGGACTATATTTTTTGCAAGCATTTACCTTGAGATAATTTCTATCTCGATATTTGGCATTGTCTCATTAAGGCAAAAGAAAGATGAGTTCTATTTCCACATCAATTTTGTTAGTCTATAGTTTTGAATTTGTGGAACTGAACCCACTGGATTTGAAAGCTATAAGTGGCCATTGTTTGTTGATTCCTGGGCTATTTTGTAGATGTTATTGGTGGTCTTGTGATTGTAAGATCACCACAACAACAACAACTACTACTACTACTTGATGATGATGATGATGAAGCATGTGCATGTGTGTGAGTGTTATTTATTTTTTTGATTTTGCTGGTCTGAGAATATTTATTCCCTGTGTTTTTATTGTTGGAATTAATCTCTTTATGTTAGAATTTTCATTCAAGCACCTTCTATAGTGCTGAATTTTTTGGTATATAGTTTGTTTTTAAATTTGACCTTATCATATAATATATTATTTTCCTTATCTCTGTTGATTGTGGTGATTTAAAGTTTTGCTAGGTATGATTTTCTGTGCTGACAACTATGTTCTTTTAGAATCTGCTACATATCTCTCTATGTCCTTCTGACTTTTAGAGTCTCCATTGCAATGTAGCTCCAATAAGTACCTTTTCAATGGTACTTGTTTCTTTTCTCTGGTAGCTTTTAATATTCTTTCTTTGTCCTGGATTCCTTTTTACAGTTATGTCATGTGGGAGTGTCCTTTTTCATGTCTAGTCTACTTGGTGTTGTGCATGTTACTACATTTATAGCCATCTCTTTGTTTAGGTTAGGAAAATTTCCTTCTGTGATTTGGTTGACATATTTTCTTAGTCTTTGAACTAGGATTCTTTTCCTTCCTCCATTTCTATTATTTCTTAGGTTTGGTCTTTTCATATTATTCCAGATTTCCGAGATGATATATTTTGTCAAGAGTTCTTTTAGATTTAGCATTTTCTCTAACATATGTATTTATTTCTTATATCATATCTTCAATCCATGGAATTTTTCTTCCATCTCTTATATTCTATTGGTGCAGGAAGTTTTCCTCTCTAGGTTTTATGCAAATTCCTAATTTGTACATTTTCAGAATTCCTTCTATTTATGTTTTCTTTGATTTTTTTCATTTTTAGTTACTGAAGAATTTTATTTGTCTTCTTCAACTGTTTGCAATTTATTGGATTTCTTTAAGGTTTTTATTCATTTCCCCCAATTGTTTCTTTGTATTTTTCTCTATTTCTTTAAGGAATTTATTCATTTCCACTTTAAATACCTCTATCATCTTCATATGGTTGGTCTTTTGGGTTTTTCTCGTGCTTAAACTTTGTTGAAATATTCAAGATCTGCTGTGGCAGGAAATTTTAGTTATATTGACTAATTGGTGTCATCTAGGCATTTGGGTTTGTGATGTTTATAAGTCTAGATGCACAATACCTTATTTGTAGGTATTGAGTGGCATTTATGTTCCTTAATTGATGTTTCCTCTCTGGTGTAGCAGCATTTCAATTGTATTTAAATAAATAAAGCTTACCTGGGGATAGGGAAAGTAAAACAGCCACATTGGTCAACCTTACAGAGAGGAAGTTATAACACCCACCTTTAATCCTCATTAGTTACCATAGAAACCACCAGGTGCATGCCTTTAATCCCAGTGGTTCACACTTTAATCCCAGCCCTAAAGAGAATTATAAAATAGGATGATTCAACTCTCAGACAGTCCAATTTGGGGATTCCTGGAGGCAGGATCGCCATGTCAGACTGAGGTGGAGAAAAGAGCCAGTGCCTGGAGGCTTGGCTTTTCTGATCTTCAGGTTGAACCGCAATTTCTCTCCTTGAGTTTTTATTATTTATGTATCACCCTGAAATTTGCAGAGTATGATGACTGTGCATTGCCAGTTTTTCTCCCTTTTTGACTGACATGTTCACAGGAAATGCCTTCTGTTCAGGCTGAGTTATGGATTGAGTTGGGGGATAAAAGTTTGGAAAAAAAAAGTCTCTGTGAATTTTGGGCATAGGACCATTGAGGAAAGGGAGACCGCACAGGTTTCTGGTTACAGAGCTGGAGACAAAACTGGGTGTACTGAATCTCTGAGCAATAGGGAAGTTATATCTATCTTAGCATACTTATTGCCCTGGGAGGAGTGGTCTTAGGTTAGTACTGGCTGCCTTGGAGCCTGGGATAATGCAATGAGTGAGGGTTCAGAGGTTAGAAGGGGAAGATCTGTGGATTCACAAGGGATTGCATCATAGAACAGGGATGATTGTAAGGGGTATTCTGCTGTAGAACTAGAGGTGAAACTGGGCAATTGGATCTGGGGGAATAGAAAAATGAGAAGATCTAAGGGTAGTCATCTGATTTTCTGGAGATATGGTCTTTGGGTAAGTAGGGAATGCCTGATGAAGTTTGGAGATAGGATAAAGACACCATGTGGGGGAATGGATAAGGGAAGAATGATCTGTGACATCCGCCAGGGATGCAGCCAGCAGGGGATAAAGGCTCCTTCTTGTGTTTTGTTGCAGTGCTAGGACCAAGTCTCAGAAACTGGTTGTGGAAGGAGGAGGGAGTGGTAAGTGACTTTGGTTAGCTTATCTGTTTTCCTGTTTTGCTTAGCTGGTGTGGTACCAGTTATTTGCCCGCTGGTGCTTGAAGCTGGGATAATGAGGTGAGTTAGGCAAAAAAATTTGGGGGAGATCTTTGTGCTCTCTAAAGGAGGGTATCAGAGAAGAAAGGAATATCACAGCTGATTTTCTTTTACATATTGTGGATAAGACGAGTTCAGGGGAATTGATTTCAACCTCAGAAGCAGGAGGAAAGATGTGGGGCTGCCTTCCACCATCTTGTTGCCCTGTGAGGACTGTCCCTTGGGTTAGCAGTGGCTGCCTGCTAGGGTCGAGTTCTCTAACAAATCAACAAATGCTGAGAGGAAGGTTAAAAGGGAAAGAACCGTACCACCCACAGAAGATGGGAGCTGGAATTCCATGATGACTGCCATGGGTTCTCTTCTTAGGAACTAAGGATGAGATGAGTTGATTCTAAGGAAACAGACATAAAAGAATATTGGGGGGAGATCTACCTTGTTTTCTGGCAGGCATGTTCTAATTTTTTTGATTCAAAACTGAATCACTTCGCTATACTTAATTATATTTTGTCGTTGCTTTAGCCTGCAACTCAATAGTATGAAAGCTTTTACAGTGAATGTGCTTTTGAGTTAGGATTGATATGAATAAATCTTTAGATATTTGAATATACACATTTGGCTGTTCATATATAAGCACAATATGGACAATGTCATGTGACAATATAATTCTATAAACCATAATCATGATCTGAAATTACAAATTAAACATTGTAGTTTTTAATAAAAGTGCTATTGGAAAAGATTGGATTAAGTTGTGAAAAATTCAAATGAACATCTTCTCTGTGTCTTTCAATTAACTATGTCATCTGTGGGATATATTTGTTTGCTCACACAGATTTGGAATTTTATTCTGTTTTCTTTCAAAACATTTTATTATTATTTAAAGTCATATACAGTAAAATATTTATTATGCTATGTAAATTTTCACATGCATCTGGGAGTGCATATCAGTGTGTATATTGTGTATGGATGACAGAGTTTGCCATCTGTTGCTTACCACTATCTTTCCAACTTACTTACTTGAAAAAGGATCTCACACTGAATCCATATCGTGGCAATTTGCCTAGACTTTCTGGCAGACAATCTCCATGGGTTCTTCTTTCTCCATCTGTCTTGTGGTAGAATTGTTTGAAGACAACAGATATCCTGGTGCTAGGGACAAAAAAATGGGTCTTCATGCTTCTACAGCAAGGTTTTCAAGTTGTTCACCAACTGAACTATCATTCCAGCCCAAGAAATTACTTTTCTTATCAAGCACAGAGCTTGGAAGAATCTTTGTTTTCTACCAATGTTATCCATAACCTACCATCTGTTTATGTTAAATCTATTTAATAATCATTCATATTACTATAATAATAGTAGCAAACAAAAGAACAAATAAGATGGCATTAATGACTTTTAATCTCTGAGAACATTTTAATACAAGTTTCAATTTTCTGTAGATATAATTTTCAGTCCCAAGATAAATCAAAATCAATTTTTCATATTTTAAATATGTTTATAAATATATAGACAAAACTGTCATTATATATTAGGCTTGGACTTTTTTGTGTAAGAAGAATCTGTTCATTTCAGGTTGTGGTATTCATTTTCTCTAGTACTTAAAAAGATTACATTAGCTACTAATACCAATATATCATCTTAAATTTATACCCATGATAAACATAAAGACACATTTGCTTTTTCATTTCTTCTCTGTTTAAAAATAAAGATGTTGTGTAGTCAACATTGACCTCTGTATTGCAAGAAGCTATAAATAATATACTATGCAACAAGGCAGTTTTGTTCAAGTTCAGTTGTTCTGGTTTACTTTATGTCATCTATGACAATTGGCCCTCATCATTGAAGGATGAAGTCTACAGCTACAGGGACTCATAGTGTACCATCTGATTTCTTGTGTTCGTTAGAGGAAAAGGAAAGAGGATTCAAGAGTGAGAGACGGTAGGTAATATGGAAGTCACGGTGTCATGGTGACCAATGTGATTCTTCCACTCTGTTGTGAGGCCCAGAATCAAGTTTCGTAGTATGCCATTTATTGAAGGGAAAGTGGTTCAAAGTAAAGAACCAGCTCACAGTAATGTCTTTCAAACATTGATTTTTTTAATGTTCTCCATGATTACTTATTTTTCTAATCTTTTGTAATTATGTATTCATTTGGTTGTTAATTTTTTGACTTGAGATTTTAAGAGATGACCTTAAGTAGCACATGCTGGCTGACATCAAACTTGTTGTGGAGCTGAGGATACTCCTAATATTTCTGCCACCAACGCAGACCAGAGTCACTAGAATGTACTGCCATGTACAACTAATACTATGTATTATACTCTTAATGAATAAATGCTAAGCACAGTGAAAATGGCATTATTAACACTGCATAGAGACTATTTCTATTTTTTGAAATTGTAATGTCATTATATTATTTGTCTCTTCTGTTACTTCCCTTCCCAAATATACTGGCTCTTTTTCAATTTCATGACTTTTTTTCATTGTTTTTGTATACATGCACATATGTATATACATACGTATTTCTAAAACACGTCTACTTTATCTTCATAATGGTTAATTTGATATGTTTTCAGGGCTGACCATTTGTGATTAAAAATTTATTTATGTGCTCTTCATTAAGGAAGCTTATTTCTTCTACTCTTATACTTTAGCTGCCAATATTTGCTTGACTAGAGTTGAACTCTCATGGAGTTTCCCCTGTCTACACTGGCATGTCTATTTTTTGTTGTCGCTGCTTAGCTCATGTTTAGGCAATCAAGTTGCTGAGACTTTACAGTACAGCTTCTGACTTTTCAAGAAAAACAATCTCCCATCAAATTCCCAATCCTCTGCCTCTTATAGTCTGTCTGTCCTTTTCTGTTATAGTCCATGAGCCTTTGGTTCAATGTTTGGGAATGGACACTCCACAACTTGGCAGTTTGATTTTCGTTTTTCTTTAATGGTCTTCATCTGTTGAAAAAGAAGTTTCCTGAGGAGTGGGGGCATTTTTCAGTTTAATTCTGCTTGTTTTTAGATTAGCCAAAATCTTTAAAGGCTGCTATCATTTTGCTCAACAAACTATATTGCTAGACTTTTAAAATTATTAATATTAGAAAAATTATTTATCAAGGAATATAATATATTGATTACAAATATGTTATTCTTAAGTCATTTTTAATTGTTGGCTTTATATTGAATATTTTTAAAAATCAGATTAGTTTCTCTTTAAAGTAATTAATTTGTGTGTTGCTCAAAATGTTTTTCTGTATGCCCAAATCTATTTGTTTATGTATTATCAGATAATATTTTAAATATTAAGATGATTTTGATTGTATCTAATACTTCCAATTATTTGAATAATTTACTCATATATAATTCTGACATTGTCTCATAATATTTTTAAAGATTGAAGAAAAGTCAATCGTCTAGAAGTTTGTCTAATTCTTGTTATGTAAACTATTATCATCTAATAAATGCCATATCTATTCCATGATCTTTCCATACATTATGCAGTCTCTCATCTGTGATATCATCATAGATATTTTCCTGTCATCTCTGTTGATTCTTTGTAGTAGAGGTGCCATACACCATGGTATATCTAAGAATGAGCAAACAGTTTATTCTTTAACTAACGAGCTGAAAATGTAGGCTTTTATCCATCACTGTATCCATACATTTAGGATGGATGTGCTTTTTAAGATATTTAGATAATAGTTTAATGTAATCAAATGGTAAGTTGTTCTGCACCAATAAGTGACTAGATATCTAAAAACCTCAAGCAATCACAATGTTATTAATACATTAATACAGTTGCATTTCTTTTATTTATTTGTTATTCATTATCATAGGCTGCCCATAAGGAGTTTAACACTGAAGAGGTTACTAAATACTTGAATTCAAGAAATTCATAATCAGTCACTCCTCTGAAGCATTTGCTCATGTTAAACGTTGCAACTGCAGTATATAAAAAGCCAAATAAAGCTTTAGATTTCCTTTAAAATAATGCATAGGTGACCCTGATGAATTTATATCCTGTTTCTACAAAAGTCAACAGCCAATATTACCACAAAGAACAATAAAAAGGAGATATTTAAAACCATTACTTCTATCAGTAAACAAAACTTTCATGGTGATGTATAAAGCATCTGTGCAGCTTTTCATAGAAGGATCAAAATAAAATTCATACCTCCTTCGAATTTCTCTTAGTCTGTTTCCATTCTCCTTACTCTTTAATATATTATTTCTTATCATAATATATAATAAAGGTGTAAATTTTTCAATTCCATACTCTTTCATAAAACCCAAGGAACCCCTCATTAGCACATAAGTGTCACTCTGTGCTTTTGTCAGCATCTGTGCTCTTATATCAGAGCCAGTTTTTTAATTTCACTTAGCTTGATAAACTCACTGAACAAGTAAAGGAAAGTGGTGGTCTATAGTCGATAAGTGGATCTATGATCTAGTTCTTGCAAAGTATTTCTAACCTATTTAGAACACCAAATATACTACAAAGGGAAGAAATTCGAACAATGGCTTTAAGCTTTTATCTTTGGCTAATGGTATGTCCTTAAACATTCTGTTATTTAGTAATAGTTTTTGAGACATAACATTTGGATGAACTTTTAGTTTAACATGAAATTGTTTCTTCTTAAAGCTAATGTTAAACTCAGAGTATTTTATTCTAAGGAAAGGCAAAGTACTTTCACCCGAAAGAAAAGGTGACATTTCCATTTTGTACAGTCTGCTAAAAATGCCACAGCAGCTACAGTTTTTAATCCATGATTTTGAGTTATGCATGGATTGATTTTAAATGTAGCATTTTATTACTAGGGAAGAAAAATGGTATTTCCTTAAAAATAAGATTAAATAGATATGTAACGGGATTTTAGTTGCAGAGGTGAATTTTTATGAATACTTGGTGGTTATGCCGGAAGAGATTTCCTTTCTGCATTTACTGTATGTTTAAAATATTGGCCATAAACACCCTGAAGGGCAGGTGCTGAAATGACAGACAGAGACTCCATTCCATCTGTGTAAAAGGTTAGTGCCATATTGCAATACTTAGCGTAACCTTAAAAATCCATAACTTACACCCTCTTTCTAGGCAAGTTTTATATCTAAATGTGGTTTGGAAAATATATTCTCACAAGTTAAACACATAGTAAAGAGTATTGCCTTATTTTCATAAAATAATTAATCACATACTGCAGAGTTGTCATAATTCTATAAGCTTACTATTGATTTGGGTGTTTTATACATGCATGCAAAAATCTTTACAGTAAAATACAAGTTTCCTAATATCAATCTGTGCATAGTACATCTATTCTAATAAATCATTTTAACAGCTTGCAAATATTGAAACTAATATGGAAATTGGTAAAGAAAAATACTTTTTCTCAACTTAAGTAACCTTTATTACAGATGGGAAAAATTTGATCTGTTCATATTTTGAGAAATCTCTTGCAGACAATTATAGTTTATAATATGAATTCATTATCATATCTTCTAGTGGTTATATGACCAAGATAAAACTAGTTGGAAATATTATGCTATTGAGTACTATGGCAAATCATTCCTTCAATTTATCATTTCTGAAGTGTGACAGGAGAATTAACATAAATTTGGGTTCAGCCTTAGTTACACAGAGAATTTCAAATCATTTTGGTTTTAAATATGAGCCCTGTTTCAAAAATGAAAAAATAAAACAAAACAAAAAAATCCCAGAAACTATGACTTTCATTCACTTATTTACGTAACTTCATATGCAAATCTATTTATGTTGAATTAAATTGTTATTTTAAAATTTGACTGAACTTTATCTTTATAAATAACGTAATTAATTTTTCTTCTGATAGGTATCCATCAGACTTTGAGCTCTTTTATCATGACAATGTTAACTTACACAAACAACAATATTTCTCCATCCTGGTTATCATTGTTAAATTCTTCCACTCTTTTGTAATACACACAAAATTAATCAGTCTCAATTTATTAGATCATGAGTACATTCACAACTTATTTAACTTACCTACTCCTTTTGAAGTAATAGAAATACTTATTGAGGGGGTTGAAGAGATGGTTCAGCATTTCAAAATAAAACGATAAAACAAATAAACAGAAGCTTGCAGCGCTTGCAGAGGACCCTTGCTCAGTTCTTAGCACACATGTTCTATGGCTCATAGTCACCTGTAACTCCTGCTTCAGAAGATGCAGCCTTTCTCCTGATCTTTGTGTGTGCTAGCACATGCTCAAAAGAAGAATACAAGTAATAAAAAATAAAATAAATCAGTAAAAAGTAATTAATCTCATGAGCTATAAGAATGGCCAAAATATAATATTTAATGTCAGAAGCTATTCTTTGTTCTTGTCCACTTTCTTTCTTATTTAAATGTATTTAAAGCAAATGAAGAGTATTGGTTATCACATTATAGGTTATATAGAATGTAATTGTAGATGGGTTATTTTAGGACAGAGGATATTATCATCATCTGTTCCAATTTCTTTAACTAAATCTAATTCTGAGTACTCTATAGTAAAAGGTTTTATTTAAATTTTTGTTTGAGACTCTAAATATCCAAAATAACCAGGACAAATTGGTTCAATTTTAAGTGAAGTTCCACAGTTATGTCATAATACCTGAGGTGTCATCATAAAAACATGAATACAACTGAGAGAGCATATATGGTGAGAAAGAATCTTCACAGAGTAGAGAGAGCAGCGTTCTTCATTCCTAACAGCCTCATTACAAGAATGAACCAGATCCTTTAACAAAGGCAGAATTCTTCCAAAGGCAGCACCCACCACAATGTTCCAATCTCTTTTCAATGCACTCTATCTTATAAGGGTTCCAAAGACCTCTACTCTGTTGTGATGAGAAACAATCCTTTGCCATTGAATGTAGGAACCCATTCACAGTTCATACAAGCTGGAAACATATGGCCATGATCATATGCTATATCATTTAAGAGAGAAAAATAATAAACCACAAAGCAAATTTCTAAGTAAGTAAATTACTTGTACAATTCAAAATAACTGTGACATTATTCATAGGGCCTGTACATGTTTGACCCGGGTGTGGTCCTAGAGCTGAGAGAAAAAGTGAACATAAGCCACTGTCTCTAACCAAAAAGCTAGCTCCATTGGATAATCACTTGCAAACCAAAAATAATTTTCTTCAAAAGAGTGTCACTGGAGAAATAAAAGGGCCGGCCACATGCACAGCAGCACATGGCCAGCACAAAATAAACTCAAAGGCATCACCTCGTTGTTGTCATATTTGTTGTTGTTTTTGTTGTTGTTGTTGTTGCTATTGCTCTTCTTCTTCTTCTTCTTCTTCTTCTTCTTCTTCTTCTTCTTCTTCTTCTTCTTCT
>LOEQ01008814.1:47538-57585 GCA_001685075.1 Bramus lutescens
TGGCTTATAGTTCAAAGCTGCAAATGTGTGTGTGTGTGTGTGTGTGTGTGTGTGTATGTATATATACATTTATATAGTTCATCTTATGTTACTTGCATTTCTATATTGTGGGGGTAGGACATTTTATTTTGGATGACTAATTAGAGGTCTTGTCTCTAAGCAAGATTAATTTTCCATCTCTCAGCAGTGATTTATCACCTGTACCTCTTCATCTGTGAGGAGTGAGGCTTTACATTTCCTCCATCTTTCTTTGCTTGTCAACTAAGTAGTCATTGTTCACATCTTGTTTAGGCATGCATATTGTGAAGAGTTCATGGGTGTGGTTTCTTTGTTCTATCTAGAAGACATGCACACATACAACAGACTTCCACATCCTCTGTGTGTTTCATCTCTCTGCTCAATGTCCTATTTTATTCCCAGAGTCTTTATATATAGGAGATATCTTTCTCATCTTTGTTAAATGATGTGGGATTCCCCCTCTGTGTGCTGTGATTACCATTGATTAGTAAAGAACTGCTTTGAGCCTATAGCAGGGTAGAACCGAACTAGGCGGGGAAAATTAAACTCAATGCTGGGAGAAGGAAGGCAGAGTTTAGAGATGCCATGGAGTCATCACCAGAGACAGAAATGCTGAAACTTTGCCTGTAAGCCACAGCCACATGGCGATACACTGATTAATGGAGATGGGTTAGTTTAGGATATAAGAGTCAGCCAGAAATATGCTTAAGCTATTAACCAAATAGTACTGCAAATAATATAGTTTCTTTGTGGTTATTTCGGGTCTGAGCAGCAGGGAATAAACAAGTGGCCTCCTACTACAGTCAAATATTAGATGGTAATAGCTACATGCATTCATGTTGTTGTCTTTTATTGCTTCTAAATTGTCTACATGCTTATTTCTGTGCAAGCATCAAACTGCTTTTATTACTAGAACTCTTTAATATATTTTGACATCTAGAATTCTAATCCCTCTGAAAGGAAAATATTTCAGAATAAACCTAACTACGTAGGTAAAAGATCTCTATGATGAATATTTTAAATCTCTGAGGAATTATTGAGGAAGCTGAAAAAAATGGGAAGATTATCCATGCTCATGGATTGGTAGAGCTAATAATATAAAATGACTATTATACTACATAGATTCAATGTGATCTAATCAAAATCCTCAAAACAATCTTTAGGAATAGAAAAATATCTGAAATTGTTATAAACATTAGTTTAATATAATTTTTGAATCTGTGTGTATTAACTT
The DNA here is from genome assembly GCA_001685075.1 of Bramus lutescens. Classification (NCBI taxonomy): domain Eukaryota; kingdom Metazoa; phylum Chordata; class Mammalia; order Rodentia; family Cricetidae; genus Bramus; species Bramus lutescens. Next base: position 48,791 of record LOEQ01008814.1, read on the forward strand.
GCATATCTTTCCAAACTCAATTTCAATTTTTCAAAAGCAAATTGATAATAATGTAACAAGTAAAATTATTATTTTTCACTGAATATTCTTTAAACTTTCTGTTTTATTTCACTATTTCCTTAAAAATGCTCTTGATAAAAGTGGCAATGGTGAGAAATATGTACACAATAACCAGTGATGCTTACCTCGTTTTAGGCAATATTAAAATTTATAAAATGGTAATTCACTTACCTCCCATTATTTCTGGTAAGGTCTGTTTTAAGTAGATTAAGACTCCAAAGACAACCTAAGATAATCAGTTATCACCGATCTCAAGTACTAAACACTAAGTTTCAGTTTCTTTGACTTTGCATTAACTTTATATTAGTAAATAAAACTCTGAAATCTACTTTGTTGGCATATTTTTATATCTTGGCCTTATTAAATTCCGCTGTCAGATGTTCTTTAAGTTAGATATGCCTTCCTCCAATGAACAGCCATATGTTGTTTTATCTTATAAGTCAATTGGTGGAATACATTTTATCATCGCCTTGTTACTGTAAATGCTGTATTCAGACTCAGGAACACATGTCCATGAAATCCTTACTATAGTAGTTTAGATAATTAGCTGTAAATTATGCAAAGTCATCAAGAGTTTGACCTTAACTGTAAATCACAGAACAAGAAATGAGCGCACCTGGCAGGTAGAATTATTGGAATTCTCATAAAAGAATCCCACCTTTGAAGCGCATTATGGATTTAAGAGCATGGATTTGATAGTCCCTTATGGCAGTGAAGTTCATGGTGCTAATGGTGATATTTTTCTAAATACAAAGTTCAAAATTTAGAAGGTTCAAAGTTTAGAGAGGTGATTGACAGAGAAGCAAAAGAGACTTACCATTTGTCAAAATACAATGGGAGCTCCCCAGGCTGAAACCTGAAACTGAGGGCATCTGCTAGTAAGCAAAAGGACATGACTCAAAGTGCCCCTTTTTTTGAACATAAAGGTTTTTCAAGAGGAAGCCTCAGAATGGTTCAGTGGAAGCATTCATGATCTTTTAAAAGCAAGAAATTTAATTTAGATTCCCTCTTGTTTAATTAAAGAACTGACAATAAATCAATTTAATCATAATGTGAAGGGGACACCTGGATGCCTTTAGAGTTGCCAGGCATGATTACTCACCTGAGAAAGGAACCAGCAGCCTCCTAATGCCTTCTGAGGGAGTCAAGATAGACTCCCAAAGTGAGGGAACACCATACTTTTACCATAGAAAAAGTCTCCTCAGGTGCACACAAGAGCCTACAAAACAATTGTTCATCTAATCCTTCCGAACACTCTTCTAAGAGAGGCTTATCTCATTAACACTTTAAACGGGCACCTGGGGTATGAGAAATGATTTCTTTTAAAGGTGGAATTTTGTCAACTTAAATAGGAAGTAGATGTCATTGAAGATTAGCTTGTAAGACTATCTTCCTTTTTGTTACTATTCCTTTCAATGCATTTCTTTCATATTTTATTAAACATGAGCCTGGAGTAAAATACATTTTGATCATTACTTACGCATTTGAACACCTCAGCTCAGTTCATCTTCCCCCTAAGATTCCAATCAGAGTTTTTCCTCACGTGATGACAAAGTGAAATTGACATTGAAGACAGAGAAGCTGTTGTGTCATTTGCATGCCGGTTTCCCGTACTTATTGTCAGAAGGGAATGGTCAGAAATGAGAGCACTTCCTTATTCTTTCTTTAGAACACAAAAGTTTACTTTTGGGGTCTTTGTACTACAGACAGTATTGTGGGTCATCTCTATGTTTTTACTTGTTTACTTTGAATAGACTAGTGAGTGCCTCTTATGAATCTAGCACAATTTATTTGTTTCTTTGTACTGCTGGAATTGAACCCAATACTTTGAATTCAGTAGGGAATAATTCTATCATTCAGCCACACTTTCAGCCATTAAATGGCTGCATTTAATTTTTAAAATGACTTATATATTTTTAATTGCCCCAAGAGATTTGCCACATGTGTGCAAGTGTGTTTTGTGTGTGTGTGTCTGGTTCACACAAAGGCCAGATGAAGGTTCTGTCACTCAGGTACAGGTATTCAGGACATGCTCTTCACTGCTGAGCTGTCTTTCCAGTTCTGAGCTACTATTTTAAATGAATTATTTATTTATATGGAACTTACATTTGAATTTATAGAAACAAATATAACAGAAGGAAGGCTCAGATGAGTTTTATTTATTTTATATTATTTTAATACAAACTCAAATTAATCTGTAATTATCTATGAGGACAATGTGGATTCTTTCTATGCTAAACTATGAAAGAAAAAAATTAAAGGATTTCAAAATGGATTTTTGAATAAGAACTTAAATTGTGATGGTATAATGAATTCAGATTTATGAATGTATGCATTAAGTTTCCTTAATGCCATTTGCCTTCATAGTGGAAATCAAAAAATCATCAGGAAAAACAAAGCTTTGATTTACAAATTTTCATTGATTATGCAGGTAGCATGAACTTCAGAAGGTGTACTAAACTAAACAGCTTTATAGTACAGTTTAAAGGTTTTAAATTTTAAATTCAGTGATCTTATTTAATATATCAAAGCCATAATATTTGAGATGCAAAGAAAATTTACTCAAATCAGCCAGAGGAGAGAAAGTGAGATAAAGAGAGAAAGATTGAGAGAAGGATATATATATATATATATATATGTATAGAGAGAGAGAGAGAAGATTGTTACCCAGTGACATAAAGACCATAGTTATTAAAATATGTCTTTTATATTAGATCCTAAGATATTAATAGCTTTGTGCTCAATGTGTGGAAATTTGTTAAATATGCCTATAACAGCTGGTATCAAGTACTTTTCTCAAGACAATCTCTGCCACAAATGTCTATTTGAAATTATATAGTGGTAAATTTTTCTCTGTCATATTTCAAAATTCAAGTAGGTTTCTGATTTGAGGTTATTTTTTAATATTGATAATATATTTGAATATAAGTTCTTGGGAACAAAAAATGGCAAGTCCAAAAAAGAAGAAATGAGACAAAAAGTATTTTGTTTAAATCTGATATTTTTAAAATGAAGGATGTTAGGAATGTAATGTATCAATTGTGAGAAGTTATTTTGCAGTATGGACATTAAATTCTGTTTTACCCTACCTTTGTGTAATTCAAATTTTATGTGCATATGCATAAGATGAATTACACTCACAATATAGAATTAAATATAATGACTTCGATTTCTTTAGCTTTATAAATCTTGAAGGCAAGGCAATCAAAAGTTCCCACTGCAAGTATAAATTTAAGGCTATAGACACCTGAGTTCAGTTGTTCTCCCAATTACATGATCTAGGCAATTTTCTTAACTTGAACTATTCTCTTTCTCCTCTGGATATAAAGAATAATTAAAACACTTCATGTAAAGCACTTAACCACTTCTCTGGACATATTTAGCTCTGAATAAGAGTCATTTCACATTTAGAGTCTGATATTTCTTGCTGGATCATGTAGAATGAAATGCCACCATGCTGTGTAGCATAAAGAATGAGTCAACACATCTTTTGTTTTTACTTCCTATACTTTCATTTCATATTCTTAAAATGCAGTCTCATGAAGTCTAGCCTCAGCTTACCTCAGTCAATGTTTTAATCAAGGACAAATTGAACTCAAATTTCGTGGTCACCTATTATACCTATTGGGATCACTGCTCTTTTACACTCCTGTCTGATTAAGAAAACCCAGTGAAGAAATTAGGGAGAAGTAATGTATTAAAGGTTAATCAATTATATTTTATCATTTTATCTTTCCCAAGGCCAACAGAAAAAATCTACCTATTTTGTGATAGTTTTTATTATAAAAATATATAGTGATATTTAATATAGTATAACTATAAGGTGAACACTAGAAAAATAATATTTTTCTTTTAAAAATAATATCATTACAACTATTTTAAATGTGTTTTTATCAATATTGAGGCAAAATAAGACTTTTCTTGATTCCATTTTAATTAAAACATTAAGAGAGAAAGGTGACACATAAATAATTTAAATATGAGGGTTAGTGATAAAAATAATTGTATAGCTTTGGTGCTACTGAAAATCAACTAAAATAATGATATCACATTAATATCTATGGTGTCAACTCTTATGTGCCACTTAATTTCCATTCCAATGACTAGTTACCCTAAAGGTCTGTTTAAAATAAGCCTTTAAATTCACACAGTGCTTTGGGTGACAGAAGTGCTCTGTGTAATAACTTAAACTTTTTTAAGAGCTCAAATGACTGACTGACTAATAAGGAAGATGTAGAAGGTCTGAACACCTAAGTGCAACAGGGGATATTTTTGAAGGGACATTTTGAACAGCATTTTTGACTGATTAGTCATGACAGCTCCCTTCCCTGCATCTACTCCACTGCCCATCCCTTCATTTCTATAACATTAATTCTGAGTGTCCTTCAACATACACATCCCACAAACTAGTTTGTTTTTCTTTACTTCCTGGAACAGCCAATTAGGAAAATAGTAACAGTGGAAATAATAATAATGGTATATTCTACATATTCTACTAAACTTACGGTATGGTGAAGCTGTATAAATTAATCAAATAACAATAACACTGATACAAATATTGACAACTAATGAAAGGATCCTCATGCAACTGAAGACACCATCAATAAGACAAAATGGCAGCCCACAGAATGGGAAAAGATCTTCACCAACCCTNAAATTAGATACTCCAAAAAATAGTTCAATTAAAAATGGGGGCACATATTTAAACAAGGAATTCTCAACAGAAGAATCTCAAATGACTGAGAAACATTTAAAGAAATCTTCAAGATACTCCCCCATCAGAGAAATGCAAATCAAAACGACTCTGAGATTCCATCTTACACATGTAAGAATGGCTAAGATCAAAACCACAGTGACTGCTTATGCTGGAGAGGATGGAAAGCAAGGGGAACACTCATACGTTGATAATGGGAGTGAAAACTTGCAAGGCAACTTTGAACGTAAGTGTTTTTTTTTCCCTCACAAAAATGGAAATTAGTCTATCACAAGAAACCAAGGGATAGTTAATGATACCACAAGGACATTTGCTTAACTTTGTTCATTACAGCTTTATTTGTAATAGAAGTACCTGGGAACAAACTAGATGTCACTCAGCTGACGATTGGGTAAAGAAAATGTGGTCCATTTACACAATGGAGTATGACTCAAGTGTTAAAAACAATGAAATCGTTGAATTTGGAGACAGCTGGAGGAAAATAGAATAGATCATCCTGAGTGAGGTAACCCAGACCCCGAAAGACAAACATGGTATGTAGTCACTTATAAGTGGATATAAGCTTTAAAGTAAAGGAGAATTAAGCTACAATCCACAGACCCAGGGAGACTAGGTAAGGAGGGCTCAAGTAGGAACACTTGTATTTCTTTGAAAATGGAAAATATAAGATCTCATGGGTAGATTGTCAGCAGATGTGGATAGGAGGATGAGGGATTGGGTTGGGGGATGAATAGAATGTGAGAGCACTGAAAGAGATGACTGGAAATGGGGTCATCATTTATGGGTCAAATAGAAAACTGGTGCAAGGGAAACTCCCAGTAATCTACAATAATAACACTAGCTAAGTCTCCTAGCAAAAGTTGATTGGTATCCTGACCTGAGTGTTTACTGTGACCAGGAAGACTTCCAGTGGAGGGATTGGGACACCAACCCAGTCACATAACCTTCTACCTATGGTCTGTCCTGCTTAAGGGATGTGCTGGGGTGAGGGTGGCACAGAGATTTGGGGCATGGTCATCGAAAGACTAGTCAAGCTTGAAAATTATGACACAAGTGTGAGCCAATCTTTTACACTGACTGCAGAGTCAGGACCCAGAGACTAGATGGCCCAGAGACCTAGTATAAAACCAAACACAGTGGAGAAGAAAAATAATGTTAACCTCAATGATTCCTAGCAATATTCTGCTATAATCATAAACTGGTGCCTACCCCAAGTGAGATAAGAGAGACTTAATTCAGTAACTGATAGAAACAGATCCAGAGACCCATAGTCAATCATTATGCTGAGCTCAACAAATCTTGCTGAAGAGAGAACAGAAGAATTGTAGGAGCCAGAGGGATCAAGAACATGACATGAAATCCACAGAGTCCACTAACCTTGGCTCATGGGACTAATGTAGGCCCTTTCTCTATATATGTGACAGCTGTATAGCTTAATCTTTTGTGGGACTCATAAAACTGTGAGCAGGGATTTGTAGTGAAATGGGGAGCGGGCCTGCTTTTATCCCATCCAGCTCCCACACGGCTAGCTTATACCCGGAAATAACAACACACAAATTGTATTNNNATTTCCTTGAATAATCTTGAAGCTCTTATATATTTTAAAATAGCTATTCTTTTTTATGAGACAAAAAAAAATTGGTTGTCAAAAACTGGCCTTGATATATTTTCTTGGGGGGGGGTGAGATTTCAGATGTGAGCAGCCATAGTAGTTTTGCATTTTGATACTTCTTTATACATCCCTGTTACTATCGTAAAATTCTATACATATTCTCACCAGAAAACATGCCTCTATGAATATATTCCATTTATACAACTTAAAATACTCTAAATAAAGGCAAGAGTGATATATTTATTATTTGTAAAAGAGACCTCTAATGCACAGATTTTAAAAGGTTTTTACTTGCACAGGGGGTGAGTAGAGAGGAAGGTAGGTCAAAAAGGAAGGCAGGAAACAAAGGGTGCCATCAATAACCAAAAATATTAATGATTACAACGATGTGTTTTGTTTTCAATGATTTTTTTTGTATGAAAATCACATACTCCAGATGGTACTCTTGCATCTATGCACATACTTTTATGACGATCTTTCACCCTGCAGATAACAAAAAAAAAAAACCTAAGATTGTTTAAACTATAGTTTCTTCTATGGCACAGTTATGACATGTGAAGATTACTTATTTAAGAGCAGTATTTAAAAAATGGAAAAATATCAGTAATCAATTCCTTTGATTTTGATCCTGTATCAAGATTTAAATAATATAAAATAATTTTCTTTCTCAAATATTTTCTGAATAAAAAGTAAACTTAAATTTATTTGCAGTCTTGTGAGGTTGAACACCCTTACATCTCTTTCTTTTCTGCAACACACCCACAGATACACACTAATACCTATATAGACATATTCAAATGTACACATAAGAATACATGCAAATATACAGAGAAATGGATATGGGTTCACACATATATACACTAATATATACATATTCATATACATATCATAGAAATACATGCAAATATACATTTTCATAAACATAAACATATATACATACAAAACAGTTACTCATAGTGATATACAAACACATTCACACACATACACTCATAGATGCACAACCAAAACACAAATACACACATCTGTATATGTTAGTACACAAAAATACATATAGACAAATATGTACAATAAAGCACATGTATCTCTACATGAATTTATCCATGAATACATATACACAAAGACACACTCATAAATATTTTGCTACACATATATACACCTACTCAAACATTCATACACAGAAGCATACAGACACACATAATTATACACATACAGATGTACACACATAAGTATATATATATATATATATCAGCAATGACATAAACAAAACCATACACACAAACAGTCATATTCATAAAGACTCAATCACATATAAACACAGAAGTATGGATGCATTCCAGATATGTATCATTGCTACTTTAATGACTTCATGTCAGTTATATTATATTCTATTGAAACATAACAAAATATAATTTCATTATTTGTATATTTTTCATTTTTGGCATATACCTCACAATGTGAACCCAGAATAACATCCAAAATATAATCTTCATTATTTAACAAGTTACAGTAGTATTATAGGTATGGTTCAATATGTCCTGCAATTTTAAGACTTTTTTGCTACTGTATTTTTGAGATTTCAATTTACTTAAAACATTTCTCCCTTTGTTTCATCCCTATTAACTGTCCAGTATACACTCCACACTGTCCTTCAAATCTGTGGCGATTTTTCCATTAATTATTAATGCATGCATGTATGTACTTGTATAGACATACGAATTCCTAAGTATAACCTATTGAATACATAAAATGGTTCTTTATTATTATTTAAAATTTCCATTTCCTCCCCTCCTCCCAATTCCCTCCTCTCCCCCTCCCCCTCTTGTATGTGTGTTTTCTGGGCTGAATATTTGTTTCCTAATAACACCAGAAGGTATACTCCTAAAATTTAATATGTTTTAAAGTTTATTTTTGTTATGACAATAAGCAAACATAAAATTTCTTCATAGTACTATTCAACAGAAGAACTCTACAGACTTTGATTCTAAAACATTTAGAAAATTTGTCTAAAGAAACAAAGTTTTGGAATGGAATCCATGTTCAACACTGATGATGCATGACAAGAACCTGAGACTAAATAGCCCATGGATACAAATAATAGTCATCTATGAAAAGAAAAAAAATAGTAGTGATAAAAGGACTTCTAAAGATATTGAATTATACTCAATGAGGGTCTTGATCAGCCATCATCAGAGAAGCTTTCTCTTAAAGAAGAAAGAAGCAAATACAGAGGCCAATGGCCAGACAACATGAAGAGAGTGCAATATCTTGGAACATTCAGCACTAAACAAGATGTCTCCTTCAAATCCCTCCCCTCATAGTTCAAGGAATCTCATGGAAGGAAAGACAGAAAGAGGATAGGAGGTAGAGTGGATAGAGGACACCAAGAAAACAAAAGCCTCTAAACTGACG
>LOEQ01008815.1:0-15393 GCA_001685075.1 Bramus lutescens
CTGGGTTCTGGTGTTATCATGTTGTTTTTCAGATTGTTGGAGGAATTCTTGCAATGGCTCCTGCCCGTCTCTTCCTTCAAATGCTCTAGGATGGATCTTCTGGTACAGGATCAGGGCCCCTTGCTGGCCAGGGACCTTGCAGACAAAGGGACTAGCTTGCTGCCTGCAGGCTTAGTGAAATAAAGGAACTCCTGCCTGGTTGCACTCACCACCCTGTCCCAGCCCCAAAACAGGCTGAGCTGGGGGATCTTATAGCCCTGAAGAAGGGAAGGGGTGCCTGGGCACAAGCTGCGATGGAATAGGAAGAGAGATTCAGTAGCCGGGGTGAGAAGCCCCCGCAGAATGACCAGAAAAATTTGGGGGTTGAGGAATATCTGTGGTCCCTTTTCCTGGGCTTCTGCCACCAGTCAGGAATACACTCCTCCCTCCGATGGATCTTCTGGTCTCAGCTAGCTCTTGTATCCTAAACTAACCCATCTCCATTAATCTGTGCATTGCCGCGTGGCTGTGGCTTACCAGCAGGATTTGGTACATCTGTCTCCTGTGGTGGTTACATGACTTCTCTCTGACTCTGCCTACTCTCTCTATATATCTCTTTCAACCTGTCTTTCCTCTGTTAAGCCATTGGCTGAAAACAGATATTTTATTAACCAATGGCAATCAAACATTCACAGCCTACATCACCTCCCACATCATATATGCATATATGTATTATCCATATATATATGTATATATCCATACACACACACACACGCACACACATACACACACACACACACACACAGATTCATTCCATAAGTTCTGTGGCTCTAGAGGACTCTGACTAATACAGTCATTCAACCCTGAAAGATTTTATATACATTTTAATTTTTACATTATTTTATTAAGGACATTTTTTGGTGGAAGAAAGATGGCTCAGAAGTTAAGACTATTTCCTGCTATTGCAGAGGATCTGGGTTCATTGCCTACAAGACACATAACTATAACTCCAGTTCCAGGGGATTTGATGCCCTCTTTTGGTTTCCTGAGCCCCAAGATGCTAATGTGTTATGCAAACATACATTCAGGCCAAACACTAATACACATAAAATAAAAGTAGAAAATTAAAAAAAAACATTTTCATGAAAACATATTTTCAGTTTTGTTGAGATTTTTGGCTTTCTGTCCTCATATAACCTTCAGTTTTTAATGTGATATCTTCTTCCAACTACAGGGTATTACAATCTTTGGTATGAATCCTTCACTCTTAGACTGGGACCGTGGGATTCTCCCTGGAGTCTCTGTAGGACCGAAGTAAGTGTGTCTATAGAAATCACCCCATGTGGTAATCTTTTGGAGGCAGAAAAGCAATCCTGGTGAGATGGTGTTTACAACTTCTGCTATTGTTTTCTGATTTCTAGAATCAATTCTACAATCAATTCTATCATCAATCAAAGGTCTGTTATTGTTTCACTTGGCTGCCAGCACTGTCAACACCATCCCTCAGTTTGCTTCTGGAAGCTACGGGAATGTCTGAGGATGCAGCATGTGGATCTTGAGTCTTGGTTTTGTGTGTCTGACTTGTTTTAGTACTGGGAAGTTCCTTCAAATGCCAGAGTTCAGGGTAGAGATCAGAGTCAATTTTCCTTTGACAGAAATCACCACCTCCTGTTTCTATTCTTACATCTCCTCAGCGACACAGTATGTTCAAAGCCCTCATATCTCCCCAGATCTGTTTCACTGCCCTCTCAAACACATTCCCTTTCCACCCCACTGGTGAAATCACTCACTTGTACTTGGGCTCAATTCTCCTCTTCTTTGGTAAATATTTAATAATTTAATCTTTCCAACCTTTGTAAATTGTTTCTCAGGCTTTACCAATGTCCCTGCCTTTCACAGATGTAGCTTTTGGTTCTGTTTGTCTTCACTCTAGGTGGAGAGAATAAAGAGAATCATTTTCAATCTATTATCGTGAAATTGAAAATGGGCGGTGAGATCTTAACACTCGTGGAAATAAAGTGTCTTTACTCCATCTGTGCCTGAACCCCATTTTCAAAATCGTCTGAGGTCAAATCAAGGCTTTGCTGATGAGAAAAAAGTTTCAAGCCTAAACGCTACCTACCCTTTGCCCCTGTTGTCAGCTTCCCACATAATCCTGAGACACAATGTTCAGAACAGACTGGCTGAAACCAATTATCTCAGAAGTTCTGACTTTCATTGCTCTTCAGACTCTGTTCTGCGGGAGAAAATGAAGGAATGCACTTTAAAGCAGGCTGCAGGAAGCGTCCTCTTAGGTGGCTGCAAGAAGGGGATCTGTAAATAAGTGACGGGTTCCTCCTAATCTAAACTGATCAACAATAATTTCCGACTTCTTTGGTTTTCTTATTCCCTAAATTTATTCTCTGCTTGCTTGTTAGTGTCTTTATTAGTTTGAAGTAGGGTCTCATGGAGTCCAAGCTCCATCTAACTCCTGGATGATGGCCTTGAACTTGTGATCCTTCTGTCTCTATATTCCTAGTGTTTTAGTTGCTGGGGGCTATTGCCTTAACCAGCTAAAGGACACAGCTTTTGTTTTATAGTTGCCTTTGAGTGGAAATAATGCTTATAAATGAGCAGTGGTCCATGAAAGAGGTTATAGGAATTCCATTTTTAAATCATTGCCTCAGGCACTATCAGTGTAGTAGGGGTGCCCAGGGATACACAGGAAGGGCATCCATGTCCTTAGGCAGGAAGGAGATGTGTCAGTAACTGTTGCTACATAAGGAGGCACTCCAAATTTCAGGACTCAGATGTAGTGATATTTTGTTTGTGTTTTAACAAATTAACTTTGCGTGAGGATCAGAGTGCAGAGCTAAGCCCCTAGAGGCCAGGGAGTGGTGGCTCACACTTTTATTCCCAGGACTCAGGAGACAGAAGCAGAGGGATGTCTATTAGTTCAAGTCTACCCTGGGCTACATGAGACTGAATGTCTAAAAGAGAAACAGAGCTCACCAAATGTGATCCTAGCACTTGGGATCCCGTGTCTTTATCCCCAGCACTGAGGAGGTGGAGACAGAAATGATATGGCTGGGTAGAGAGAGGACTTTCAGGCAAGAGGAGACAGAAGCTCAGGCAGTCTGAGGTTTGGTGGAGACAGATGCAGTCTGAAGCAGTCTGAGGAGCAGTGCAGTCTGAGAATGCAGTCTGAAGATGCAGTCTGAGGACAGGAACTCTTCTTTGGTCTGAGCATCGGTAGAGGAAAGAGGTCTCTCCAGTGGCTGCCTGCTCTGCTTCTCTGATCACCCCCGATAACTGACTCCAGGTTTTTATTATTAAGAACAATTAGAATTTGTGCTACGCTCAGAGCCACAGTAGCAATCTCAGTATATCCTTAGATCTTCTGTTAGAGTAACAAAAGAGTCCTGATGGGAAAGCCTCCTTCTATTCCATTCTGTCTGAAGTCTGGTCTAGAAAGAATGATCAGTGAGAGGCTGAAGGAACCAACACTCAAAGATTCATCTCCAACATGGGCTTTTCAACTCCATGCCTGTTACCTGGTATGGGGTGTCTCATGCTGGATACACTGTTACCTGGTCTCCAGGTAACACACATTCTCTGCTGCTTGGCAGCTGGTGTGGGAGTACTCTGACAGGCAGAAGATGCCAGAGTTCCCTGACTTAGTGCCAGAGCTGTTTGGTGGCACTTACTCCGAACTTTGTTGATGATGTAGTCTCACCGGAGCACAGGGAGAGATAAGCCCAACACTACTTCTTTTTGGAAGTGGGACTATAGAGAAGAGTGTGGCATCAAGTATATCGTGCAGGTATCATTAGAAAAAAAATCAATAAAAGAGAATGTGCTTTTAGCAAACGACATGACCAAGCTAAATCCAGACATAAACTCAGAGCATATAATCAAGCTGTTCCAAATAACCAGCCACCACATCAGAAGTTCAAAGAAGCTGAAGTATATGATTCCCCCTTGCAACCTGCATGCTGTTTGGAAAACTAACCCCTCCTCATTTTCCAAAGTAATACGCACTTTCAGGACCCCTTACATTCACTCATGCAGGCTCCCAGCATGGAATCATCTTCCATAATCCTTCCAAGGAGACTTAACTGCCACCTCCCCAGAGGGGCTGTCCCTGACACTGGGATCTTGACTGCAATTAATCACCCCTCTGGGATTGCCTCAGAACAGCTCTTTCACCATGTACTTGGTACTCACTCTCTTCTGCCTGTGTTACGATCAGAGATTTGTAGATGCTCCTTCTCCGCTAATCTATGTTCTTCCTAGAGGCCCTGCCTACTATCACCGTGGTTTTCCCACAGGGTTTTGTTTTTTGACCCACTAACAAATTAATCACGCGAAACACATCCGGAATGATAAAAACCCTGTGTTTTGTAGGTCAATTGACCAGTCATTCTAGCTTTAATTTAAGTATGATTTGTGTGAACGAAGTAGGTTAGAGGTGAGCATGATATGGTGTGTTGGGAGATTTGTAAAATAGAGAGGATTCAGTTGTAGCTGTTGTAATACGTTCTAAGGAGAGGAAGAATGCTTTTCCTCTTGGCCAATTCAATTCTATCAAAGTGAGATTGTTTGTCGTCAGAGTTTTCTTTGGGTCTCCAGCTCACAAGTAACACACAGACTTATGATTACTTACGGAAGCTTGGCCTTAGCTTAGGTTTGTTCCTAACCAGTTCCAATAACTTAAATTGACCCACATCTATTAGTCTATCTTCTCTTATGTGGCTCATTTACATTTACCCTCTACTGCCCGTTCCGCTTCCTGCTTCCTACCAGCCTGGCTGGCAACCCCACTGTTTTTCCTCCCAGATTCTCTCTCTGCCCAGAAATTTCACCTATTACTTCTGTCTACCTTTTAGCCATTCAGCTTTTTATTATACCAATCACGGCAACACAACTTCACAATGTACAAATATCCCACGACAATTGCATCACGATGAAGAAAAAAGCAACACAATAAAGCAAAATAAGCCTCCTCTGACATGGATGCAGCCCCGGAATCTCAGTGCTTAGGCAGCTCACTATTTCTGGGATAGCCTTGGATACATAGCTAGACTGTGACCCCTGACACTTAAAACCAAGCTTCTCTAAGAAAGCAGACTGCACTTAACCACCAAGCTCCTCCCCCAATCGCATGCAAACAGTGTTTGACACAAGTGAATCGTGGGTCTGAGAAGAACTGACTGCAGAGCTTCTACTTGTCCTCTGGGTTTAGTCCAAGGAGGTAATCCTCTGGGTAGGCTGCAAATTAGACACATAATCATGGTGTGTGCACCCGTATGTGTGTATGGTTACGATTATTTGCCCAAAGCCTCAAAGACAAATATATTTTAGGTTCAGATGAAGACGTATGTAAGTGATATTGTTTTCTACTAGTAACAGATGTTTTGCTTTAAAAAAGAAGATACTATAAAGTACTGATGGGGACATGGGGAGCGCCTGAGAGAAACTGGAGTAAGACATATATGATCAGAACACATGGTATACATGTATATAATCCTCAAGGAATACATAAAAATGAAAGAAATGCTATGATGGAAGAATTAGACATTTCCCATGTTGAATTCCATTCTTAAGGCTTCCTCAGCCACTGCCAACTTTTGTGTTTCCATAATTCGACATGGTGCCCAACTTATAGATGCCGAGGACTTGCTTGAGATGTACAGCTGTTGTCATTGTGTTTGTAGGTGATGTCCACACAAGTTAGACATTTTAAAATATGAAATGCTTGAGATTCGGAAGGTTAATAATTTTAGCCAAAAGTTTTTTTTTTCTACTAAACTGTTCTTGGGGCTGGAAAAGGTGGCTTGTGCCGATAGTCCCAGCAGCCCTTATCTAGAGGTGTGTGCACCCGTATGTGTGTATGGTTATGATATATTGCAAATTCAAGGCCAAAATGGGCAAGGGAGTTGGATGCTATGTTGGGCTATAGAATAAGACATTCTCTTAAAACTAATAAAATAAAGGCTCCAGAATGAGTTCAATAATTCCTTGCTTTGATAAAGTTAAAGAAACTTTGTTTTGGGGTGCTTTATGTGTGCACATACACATACATACATGCATACTCACACACAAGCATGCCTGCACATGCCACATACACATGCGTGCATATACTTGTACACGCATACACATATGTGCACAATGTACACATGTACACATGCATACACATGTGCACACATACAGGTACCCCATACGTATGCACATACATGTATACTACATTTTTTTCTTATATCCAAGAGAAGAGAAGAAATCCTAGGAAATCCTGTCAACAGATGGATAGTGATAATAATCTTTTTACTAAGATATACACATGAGCATTTTCTACCATATATTATAAAAAGCAAGAGACAACACTAAAAATTAATCATTTCAAAATAGGAAATGGCTCATGCCACTCACATATGGGCAGGGATTGGTTGATAAGTGGCTAAATGTTAATTTTCTAGAAACATTTTATCAATTTTGGAGGATTTATGACACAACAGGGAGAGGAATATTGTGTCATGTTTTGCTTATACTGTCATTGTAAATATTATGGAAGATGATATCCAGTTAGCGAATTATTCCAACAACAACTGTACTGTTAAACTTAGAAAAAGAAGAGAAAGTCATAAAATTTTTGAGACAGGTTCTGACTGTATACTCTATGCTGGGCTCATGCATGTGGTGATTTTTCTGGCTCAGTCTCCTGAGTCCACACTGGGAGTGTGGACAATCATATCAGTTTCCTAAAAGATTTTAGAAGATCATTTATTAAACTACCACTTTTTAAAAATCTCTTGATAATACTGCAAATTTTGATTATTTCTTTATTCTATTCTCCTATAACAGAAAATGTAGTATATTTTATTATTTATTTATGTCATAGGTAATATTATGATTAATAGCTGTAATTTACAGATTAAGAATAAAAACGCAGGTGAGATGGAATAGCAGGTAAATGCACTTGTCCTGTGAGCCTGACAGCCAAGGCCAATCAAACAGAACCCCAAAAAAGGTGGAAGAAGGGAATCAATTGTACAGTGCCCTCCATGATGTGCCCCACAGACTACACCCACCACACACTTACACATACTCACACACACACAAAATAAGAAATAGCAAAATGTTAAAAAATATTCTTTCAAAGAGATGTTTTTATTGTTCTCTAACAAAAAAACCTTTTAATCCAAAAATATGTCCTTAAAGCATCCTTGTTTATCCACTCAGAAGAGTTACCATATTAATTTAATAGCTGCTTGTCCAATTTATATTTAGTGATTATGTGAGATATTCTAGACTAGGCCCTTTATATGACTTTTTTTAATGAGCTGGGCTCAATTATTATTATTATTATTATTATTATTATTATTANATCCTGGTGTCACTGCCAGTGGCCCCGCAGTCTGCCCCAGCCATACAACTGTCAACCACATTCAGAGGAACTAGTTTGGTCCTGTGCTTGTTCCTTCCCTGTCCGGCTGTAGCTCAGGTAGACTGTTTCAGTGGGTGAACCCATCATGATCTTGACCTCTATGCTAATATTCTCATTCTTTCCATTCTCAACAGAAGAATTTCAAATGGTCAAAAGATACTTCAGGAAATGTTCAAATCCTTAGCCATCAGGGAAATGCAAATCAAAACAACTCTGAGATACCATCTTACACCTGTCAGACGGCTAACATCAAAAATACCAAGGATAGCTTGTGCTGGAGAGGAGTAACGGGAACACTCATCCATTGCCTGTGTGAATGCAAACTTGTGCAACCACTTTGGAAATCAGTGTGGCAGTTACTCAGAAAATTGGGGATTAACCTACCTCAGGATCCAGGAATAGCACTCTTGGGAATATACCCAAAAGATGCTTAATCATACTACAAAGGCATTTGTTCAACTATATTCATAGCAGTATTGTTTGTAATAGCCAGAACCTGGAAACAACCTAGATGCCCCTCAACTGAAGAATGGATAAATAAAGTGTGGCACATTTACACATTAGAGTACTACTACTCAGTGGTAAAAAAAAAAATGACATCTTGAACTTTGTGTGCAAATGGACTGAATTAGAAAACACTATCCTGAGTGAGGTAATCCAGACCCCCCAAAATGAATATGGTATGTGTTCACTCATAAGTGGATACTAGCTACAAACAATGGACATTGAGCATCTAGTTCATGATCCTAGAGAAGCTAATCAATAAGGTGAACCCAAAGAAAATCATATATATACTCACCTGGAAATTGGAAATAGACAAGATTGCCTGACAAAATTGGAAGCATGGGGGCAGGGGGTAGAAGAAAGGGGAGAAGGGGAGGGTTGAGGAGAAATTGAGAGAATGGGATAGTCGAGATGGGGGAAGGACAGATATGAGAGCAAGGAAAGAGATATCTTGATTGAGGGAGCCATTATGGGGTTAGCAAGAAACCTGGCTCTAGAAAAATTCCCAGGAATCTACAAGGATGACTCCAGCTAAGGCCCTAAGCAATAGAAGAGAGGGTGCCTGACCTGGCCTTGCCCTGTAGTCAGATTGATGAGTATCTTAAATATCACCATAGAACCTTCGTCTAACAACAGATGGAAACAAAGGCAGAGACCTACATCGGAGCACTGGACTGAGCTCCCAAAGTCCAGTTGAAGAGTGGGAAGAGATTCGCTTTTAAATAGCAAAGATGGAAGGGATCATTGAAACTCACACTCTCCTCTCTTAACTCTGAGTTAACTCATGGTTTGGAAAAATAATTTCTTGTCTTACTGCAAGGAAACCTGTCAAAAGCATGCAGCTTAGCCAGGCCAGCCTTCAGATGACATTTTCTGTAGGGTTTGACTGTATCATGGGCAAGCTTGATTTAAATCCCCAGCATCTGAGAACCAACCTATCTTCAATATGAAGCCTACTTAACTCCTTGTTTCTTCTGACCCAGCCTTCTACCACATGGTTGAAGGTTGCAAAGTTTTCCCTAATTATCTTGCTTTCTTTTGACTTTCGGGGAGTTATGGCGGGAGACTGATGAAGGGTAGGAACACGCACTGGCTTTCCCTTTCCTCAGCTCCAGGCTCTGCAGATGCCCTGCCTCTAGGCTACTTCACTGTTTTGTCTCCAGCTGTTCCAAAACACAGCTAATCTCAGGCTTGTCCTGCTGTCTATAGCTTCCAGCTTTTCTTTTAGTGTAGGGCCCATTTTTCTTAAGTGTTATTTATTTTTCTGGCAAACCCTGACTGATGCAATGAAATGAATCTATCAAGCAAATCAATCAACTTTATCTAGAAGTATTCTTTAAAAGCACGTTCACAGGACTGAATCTGCATGGCCGGGATCCCCACTGAACATCTCAAAGATGTTTGCTCTTATTTTGCTTGACAAACAAAGTCCTCATCCAACTGCCTGGCTCAGATACGGAGACTTTAGCACCTTTCTTGGCCCTTGATTCCCATATCCAGAAATGTGCAGATGTATCCTGCAGTCAACAGTGTTCAGAGAGCAAGTGAAACCAGTGACCAAGAAAAAGACTCCTTCAGCACTGGATGGGTTAGAAGTGCAGGTGCTACAGGGTCCAAAAATAATTACTACTCTGTTATGAAAAAACTGACTTTGAATGTCCACATCTTTACATAGAAAAGGGACAGCAGAGTCTGGGTTGCATTTTGCTGAATATGTTTAGAAACCTTCATAATATTGATTACAGTAGTAATTTATTTACATTCATTGCTGTACCACCCTTGAATGTACGTATTAAACACATTATTTATTTAAATTCTTTCATTAATAGACATATCAATTAGAACCAGTTTGGAGGAGGTACATGGTACTCTTAAATTTTATGCATTTTCTTGCACATATTTTAAAATGAGTTCTGAAAATTTCATTTGCTGTATTGTTACATCAGTGACTAAACACAAGTTTTTATTTAGTGGATACTGTAAAATTGCTTACCATAATAATGGTTTCTGTTCTAATATGTATAGATGATTTGGGGCACTTTTAGTTTGATTATGGGTATTATATAGTGCCATGAAGACATTTATTTGTGTAATACTACATGTTTATTTTTTATAAAAGTACAATGATAGATTGATATAACATCGAGTATGTGTACATTATTTTTAGTGAAAACTATCAGATAATTATATCAAGTGCAAACAAATACGAATGCTTTCTGGTAACATAAAGAATATGAATCCTCCACATTTTTCTAAGGCTTGATTTTTTAATTTGATTGTATTATGATATCTATATGCTAGGTGTCTATAGACCTATGATATGTTCACAGCTGTTCATATTCTGTTTTCTTTCTCAGATTTTAGAAGCGTGTGTTTGTCATGGACTATGCCTTTATTTTCAGACTTCAAGCTTACAAAAATGAACAAAATGTAATGTAGCCTTTAATAGACATTTTATTTCCCAAATTGATTATCTACTTTGTTACTCCCCTGTCTGTGGAGTCATACCATAAAGTTAAACAACCTTGAGATTATTTCCTTAAAGTATAATTAACTTTTTATTTCATTAATTTCTGTTTTTATTTTTATTTTCTTAGTTATTCCATGTTGCGTTGGGTTATATTGGTCACTGTTTCTCTCAGCCCCTAGCTCTGGACCTGAAAGGCAAAGGCCAAGCAAACTTAGTTTCATTCCAACGACTGATTATTGACTATTTCTCTAATTTACTTCATGACTAATGAATAAAAGACCCAAGCAAGTTTTCTTCCAAATACATGAATTACAGAGTACACACATTCTTTATTTCTTCAAGCTTTCATATATCATATTGTTTTTCAGTTACACAAGATTTCCTTCTGACTTCTTTGCGCTGTGGGTTAGTTAGAAACATTGCTCTCTGGTTGAGTCCTGTTTGTGCACCTCTGAGCAGCTCACTAACCACACACGCTTTAGAGTTCTGCTAAGGATTTACTGTTTTGTACATGGATTTTGATGTTTCTCATGTGCTAGAAACAATAGATAGCTTTCCTTCTGAGCATGACATTGATACCATGTGCCCTGACCACTTATTTTTCAGATATTATCTGTACACTTAATTTTTCATCCTTGTGAGCGGCTTTACAATGAGCCAATATCGTCTTTCTTTAAAGTTGTATATCCTGTGTGTTGTTTACTGTCTATTTTCACTTCAGTGGCTGCAGGCTCATCTGTCATGGCTGCCTCCCGCGTGGATCCTCCAGAAGCAGCTGCCCTTAATTCTCAGCTCAAGTTCTGTCCTCCTGTGTTTTCTTACACTGTCTTCAGAAGTCTTCGAGGCCTTTGCTGCTTTGTCCTCAGCTGAGCCCCACAGTCTTATATGGGCCCTCTACTTGGCTTCCAAATTTAATCACATGACTTTTGCATGACTGTCCCCTTTCTACTGCACTGCGTAACTCCTCCATCTACTGTCTTCCCTCACTTGTAACACTTCTGGATTCACTCGCTGTTTTATATCATTGTTTCTCATCCTTTCTATAAGCTGAGAACCTCAGGGGAGCCCAGTTCTGTCCCATGCAGGCTTGGAAGTAGGTCAGGTATGTCCTCTGTGGGATGTCAGAGTCCTTTCTTTAACTTTCCAGTTATAACTTGTAAAGAGCAAGGGTGTTTGAGTGCAGATTCTGAAAAAAAGGCATGGGTAATTTTAGAATATTAATAATCACTTCTTTATGGTATATTTCACATACCACAATAAGGATTTTATATCTACTATCCTCATATATAATCACAGTCACCATATAGGGCAAGCAATTATTAATATAATTCCTTAGATGAACAAACTCTAACACTGAAAGAACAAGTCTTCCAATAGTTGAGGACAGGAACTTAACGGTTGCACTATGGCACAGAAGTGTTCGACACCAGCACCAGGCTCTACTACCCAGCAACTTTTGTGTAAATAATGGGTCAGTGAGAAAAAGAAGCAAAGATTTGCTGACATATATTTGAACTTATTCATTGTCAAACACAGTCAGCAATTTTAAGCTACCAAGCAGAACATGTCCGTTCAGAAGGTTCTGCTTATTTCATGCTTTTCTACTTCTTACTGTATGATATTGCCTTGTCCAAGCAAATTCCAGAAATCTTGTCCTGTGGGGTCCCAGTGGCAGACTCTGGATCACTGATGACAGCTCATCTCTCCTGTCACCGGTGAGTGTAGTATTGCAGGCCCATCTAGCTACCCTCCTGCTCTGGAACAGATCAACAGGCCGGTCATACTAAGATGATTGGATACGGGGAGAAAATTATTTCCCAGATTCAGCCCCCAAATCAATAAACACCATCCCTGGAGGGGTTCTGAAAAGCACACTTCCTTAGAACACCAGAACTGAGTCTTCAGAGCCATGTCCTGAACCAGAACTTCTGTGCCCCAGAGTCAGGATAGCATTCTCTGTCTTTTTATAGATGAAACAGGCACTGGTGTTCATAGCATTGCAAAATACCATGGGCCTCAGGCCAAGATTCCATAAAAGTGGAACATTTCATTATGTTTCCAAACCTATTTTAAAAATAAATCCATAAAAGCATTTTATCACATCTATAATTAGCTATTTTGTATGTGAATTCTACAAATTTTTCATAAAGTCCTATTATTTGGATGAAACACATAAGCACTTAGGAGACAAATATCCCATCTGCTCTCTGAAGCTTCACTAAATAAACTGCCTAGGAGAAAAAGACACACCATTTTAGTATACACATCAAGACAACCACTGTAATTGCTTGCTAGTAAACGTGAACCTTGAACTTGCCTTTACCCTTTTCTATAAGGGAACAGGACACGGCTTTCAGGGGTGTCCTGAAAAGCTTTTTCTTCAAGCTTTCAGGAGAACTCTATATGACTGGAGAAAACAGAAGGCCTGGAACAAAGTCTGTTTGGCCACAGACCCAGTCAAATCTTACAAATGACTTTCTGTTTGACATAAAAACCAAAGATAGGGGATAAGCGTTTCCCGTAGGTGTGGAGTCTTCCCTGAGAAGAACGCAGTAACTGTGTAGTTGTCGAACTGTCTTGACTGAACTCCTTAAGTGGAAAACCTTTGCAGAAACTCTCGCGCTCTGCTAAGAGAAGAGGCAAGGAGAGGTCCAAGATCCTTGACTCTGAGCCTCTTCTAGTGACCCAATCAATCTACTTCCATGCAGTATTTCCCAGGCCTTTTCTGTGGGTACCTGCGTTCTGGGCCCAGGCAGAGCGTCAGGAGACCCATCAAGAGAAATTAATTGTTATTGTATCATGAGTTTCTTGGGAACCAAAGTTCAGGGGTTCACCCATTTTAGAGAGAAGGTTGTAGATCTTCATTATGGCTTGAGAGTGTTTTCTAGTTCTCTTCACTTTCATTGAATATGCAGCTTCATTTTCAACATTTTACAAGGAGAAATCTCTGAATAAAACAATTTAAAATGGCATCAACCAGGTCCCTTTAACAGGAACAGCTGGGTTTTCTGACTCTTAGTCCATGCATTTGGGGATATTAAAACCTGCCTTTAGCTTCAGTATCTTACAGGAATTTATGGTTGAACACATTAAAATATCGGTGAACATAAATGTGTTATATTTTAGAAAATAAACCTAAATCTATTCAACATACTTTGGTGAGAATAAAAAAAAATTTGTATCTTGTCAAGACAAATTTGAAAGACCTTGAATTTAGGTGCTGCTTTAGTATTTGACTGCTGCGAGAACTTATCGCGCAACGGAATGGTTCTAGGAAAGATGAAAGTTTTCTTTGTAAAAACTTTTAATAGTCATAAATTTCTGAAATGTCTCCCTACATATCACACTAAAACACACAGAAACTAAATTTTTAAAATATTAATTATCAGAAAGACCCATTTAATTTTCAACCCCCAGTCCATGTGCTAATATTAGCCCACGGGTGTGTTCTAAGGTCTACAATTAGACTCCAGGAAGAAATAAGACGCTGTAATGAATTCATTACTCTAGTCAATACTGCATGACCTGGAGCAGGAAAGGACATTTTAACAGGGCTTTTAAGATTTAAAATTACATATAAATGATAATTATTTTCATGGTCACACTAATCAAGGCAAGATTAGCTTGGTCATTACTGTAAAACTCACCCAGAATAGAAAGCTATTCTAAAAGTCATCCTTTCGACCTGGGTGCTTTCCCCTTCTTCGTTTTGACCATCTCCCTGGTGAGGATTCTGTTGGTGGGATCCTGGAGACCACTGGTTCCTAAAGGCAGCAATACTAGTGATTATTTTGCCACTCAATCCCAAATATCTCGTTTTTAACAGGGCTTCAAGCATACTAGAACACCCTTGCTAAAGTTAAAATCAATAATATGGCAAGAAAGCAGAATTCTGGAGACGTGACCATGTCACACTTGAGGGTCTCTTGCTGCCTGTGTGTTGGTTCTCTTGCCTCTGAAAGAGCTGGGTAAATAGCAGCCCTGTGAAGACACATCTGCTCAGAAATGGCCATTATTCCCACTGGCCTGAACCCTTAGCGGAAGAGCCACAGCTGGAGCAGATGGTTTTGAAAGTTCCTCTGGCTCTAGAGATGATAGTCCTGTACCTTACTTCCAAATGCTTCAGGATACTGGACACATCTCAGGGGAAACTTGAGAGTCCAGTAGTTTCTACCAGAAAGCTCTGGGGGAACAGAATGAAATGAAGACATTTTATAGTTCATATTGACTTTTGTAAAATTGGAGGTTCGAGGTTAGGCAGATCGCACTATGGTGAAGCGGTCTGCAGAGGTGCTCAGGGCCCTCATTTTGGTCTCTGCCACTGAAAACACACATTTGCCGGAAGCTTCCTGTGTGGTTCTGTAACCACTTCACCGGATGTGGCGCCATGCCCCGTGGCAGCTGGTTTAGCTCTGGAGTCTTCCACCCTGCTCCCTTCTGCGCTCCGCGTTCTTGTCTCGCGTTCTTTCTCCCTTTTCACTGCTATTCAACTGAACCAACCATCTCAGGTCTGCATTTTTATCTTATTAATACTTGGAAGAATATACCTTCAAGTTTCCGCTTTATGTTTAATCTTATAATTCGTTGCAAAAGAGAGTAAGCTCTTTCTTAACGGCAGACATAATTTAAACGCTCCTTCTTTTTGGATTCTCTGTCCTTGCTCCTAGCACATGGTGAGTTACTGACATAGGGCCTTGAATAGAAAAGCAGGAAGCCCTGGCTACTAAAACATGACGTCCTATTTTGTTAGGTTGGAAAAGGAAATGAGGCTGTCTGATTCACCTATTACAGCGGCAGCTCTTGCTTTGGACACAGAAAGCTCTTCTTGGTGGGGAGCATGGATGATAACTGCCACCCCTGCAAATCACGCTTATCTGTCATCGTGACTTCTTCTCTTGTTGTTTTCTCCAAAGTTGTATGTTTTCTGACTCTCCTGGGCTGGTGGGAATTTGGGATAACTTGGCCATGCTGCATGACTCATACTTGACTTTTTGTGTTATTATGCCCTATTTGGATT
>LOEQ01008815.1:19069-31928 GCA_001685075.1 Bramus lutescens
CTGGAAGAGCAGTCAGTGCTCTTAACCTCTGAGCCATCTCTCCAGCCCCTCTGAAATTTTAAATATCCTTCAAGGTATTACATTAACTCAGACTTTAGTGTTTTTAATATTAGACTCTAAGTATTTTTATTTTATTTCTTCTTTAATTTAAAAATAATATTTATTTATAAATGCCTCAGTGCTTTTGATTGACTATTCACTAATACTGGGGTAATTTCCAGCTGTCAAGAAAATGTCTCATGTAGGAACAACTTTTGGCCACACATGTTAACACTCATTAATGCATGATTTACCATGTATGTGTGTATGTGTTTGTCTGTTTATGTGTGGAATATTTGTGTGTATGTGTTTATGAGTGTGGGGTCTCTCTATATGGGTACATATATGTGTGTGTGTCATTAATTGTAGAGAGTCTCTGTGTGTATATTTATGTGTTTGTTTGTCTATATGTGTGTAAGTATGTATGTATGCATGTTTGGATGGGTAAGTGTCTTAGGGTTTCTATGACTGTGAAGAGACACCATGACCATGGTATCTCTTATAGAAAAGAACATTTAACTGGATAGCTTAAGCTTATAGTTCAGAGGTTCAGTCCATTACCTTCATGGTGAAACATGGTGTCATGCAGGTAGACATGGTGCTGGAGAAGGAGCTGAGAGTTTTACATCTTAATATACAGGAGGAAGTGAACTGTCTTACAAACTGGATGTGTTTGAGCATAAATGAGACTTCGAAGCCCACCTCTACAGTGACACACTTCCTCCAACAATACCACACCTACTCCAAAAAGGCCACACTTCCAATTAGTGTCACCCCCTTTGGGGACCATTTTCTTTCAAATCACATTTCTGATCATGGCTGTCACAGAAATACCCCACTACACTGGTGCTTTGGAACTTTGGGCTAGAAATGTCATTGAGTATTGAGACCTCAGGGTTCTATAGTGGATCACAGACAACTGGATATTGAGGTGTTTGTACTGATGAAGTTTGGTTTTGCTTGGTTCTTATTATTATTGGTGCCCAGATTCTTCCCTCCTGAAGAAGGTACTTAATTTAATTTTGATTTTTAAATGAGCCCACAGCTAAAAGATTTGAGCTTTTTAAAGAGATTGGATATTTTAAAGAGACTGACATTTTAATGTGTTTAATTTGTAAAGACTGTGGGACTCTTAAAATTATTTATGATTTTAAATGTAGATCTTCGCAAGGCATAACAAAGGAAGAGTCTGGCTTAATGGTGATTGGTTTGTGTGTAGAGTTGACAAGAGGTCAGATGTACTGGCTAGTTTTGTGTGTTAACTTTACCCAAGCTGGAGTCCTCAGAGAGGAAGGAGCCTCAATTGAGGAAAGGCCTCCATGAGATACAGCTGTAGGGCATTTTCTCAATTGATGATCAGTGAGGGAGCGTCTAGACCATGGTGAGTGGTGCCATCCCTTGCCTGCTGGTCCTGATTTCTACAAGAAAGCAGGTTGAGCAAGTCAGGGGAAGCAAACCAGTAAGCAGCACCTCTTCATGGCCTCTGAATCAGCTCCTGGCTCTGTGATCCTACCCTGTTTGTGTTCCTGTTCCAGCTTCCTTTAATGAGGAGCAGCAATGCTGAAGTGTAAGTCGAATAAATCCTTTCCTCCCCAGTTTCTTTTTGGTCATGCTGGTCACAACAATGGAAATCCTAATCAAGACAGTGGGTATATGCGTTTGTGTGTGTGTGTGTGTGTGTGTGTGTTTGAATGTGGAAGAGTCTCTGTACGCATACATATGTGTTGTTCAAAAATATTATTAGGGAGGCTGGAAGAATAGATTTCTATATGTAGTGAACAAAATAAGCAACATAACTTTAAAAAACTTAAAATATCAGAAGCTTTGAAAAAATCCTACCATTTAAAACTGCGTGGAGTGATGGACTGTTGGATTCCAAAGGTGCTGCTTGTTACCAATTCCAAGCAAAAGTAGAAATAAATACAGAGCCCATGAAGCCATGCGGTGATGGCAGTCACAGCCATATTTCCTTTTCCACCTCTCTCCCACGTCTCTTCCTCGCGCATCAACCCTAGTCCAGGGTTCTTTAGCAATTTTACCTTTCTTGAATGCCAAATAAGCCTTCAGTGCTTTCAGTAACTTCTCCGCAAGTCTGGGTCTCTCACCTTCATCCTCTCTTAGTGAAGGGATGCCAAATGCAAGCACTGATCAAGTTTTCAATACCTTTCTCTGGAAAACAAAGCCATTTGGTCTAGACAAGATGCATCTAAACCAGGGGACAGCCCAATTCACCCACAACTGAGAGTCAGGTTGAAGCTCTAGAGTGTTAGCAAATGCACAGGTGCAAGCATGCTTCTGCCATGTGCTGTTACTGTCTCACATCCACTGAGGCGCTCTTCCTGGGGTGTCACTCCCCACCTTTAACACATGCACAGCTTCCTTTTCAACATATATTTATTTTCTTAGATTTTGAAAAGTTCAAGGAAAGAGGCCAACTGCAGTTTAAATACACAGGAGGCTGGCACTTGTAGAAAAATCTGTGGTTGCTTAGCAACCAGAGGGTGACTGTTTGTGGAGCTCAATGAGCTTGACCATATGATTTCAGGATGGGTGAAGGGCAGTAGGAGGCACGAGTCAGCGGAAATGAGTCAGAATGTGGTATGGTATTCACATAAGATTCATCTCTGTGAAATCACCACACTATTTACATACTTGCCTACCTACTACATACACACACATGCATACCTGCATACACACACATACATACATGCATGCATATTACATTCTAAGGATGCCAACCGCTGCTGTGCTGCTCTCCTCTACAGAACCTGGGGGTTCAGGGGAAGTTAGCCTCAGATTAGAACATGCAGACAGGATGCTGCCCTAGCTTCTGAAGCACTCTGTTTATCACTAGGGTAACCACACTGCCTCCATAGTCCCTGACACATCAGGGAAAGAGGCTTGACTTGGAAATGTCTTTTATACTTAATAAAGATCAGCAGCAGTCATTAGAATGGACTGCACGCTGACTCAATCAGCGCAGGGCTTTGTAATCACGAGTTATTTTGTTTCTCATGCCCATCTGCCTCTAAGAATTTCAAGAATCTGCTCCAAATGCTCACGTAAATATAATAGGTCAGCTTCCGAGTAGTAGTAAGTATAATAGGTCAGCTTCCGAGTAGAAGGCCCGCGTCGCTCCTCCACGCATTCATAATGTCAGCTGCATTCTGTCTTCATGGTGCAGTTTTTTAAAAAGACAGTGTTCTAAAAAGCACCATGAGGAACAGTTTCCTCCTCTTTACCCTTCCCTTCCTCCTCCCATTGCCCCTCATCCATCTCCGCTCCCCTCCCTTCTTTTCCTCCCTCACCTCTGTCTGTATCTCTTGTGTTTTGGGTCCTTGTATATTTTACTGAGTGTTTTTCACAGTGTAATACAGCAAAGGTTCTTTGCTGTGATCTGTCATCGGCAGCATAAATGACTGCTCCATTCTCTGCTCAGCAGCATTCAAACATCTTTCAGACTGGCACAGCAAATACGCCCAAATCATGCTGAAGGAAGAAGTTGTATTGATTCCTGTTGAGCAGTGACAGTGTACCATGGTCTGTGCAAGGAGAGACTGACCTTGTGCCTCTGGCCCCTGCTCAACTTCTGAAACGCTCACTTGAAGCAAAGGACTGGCATTGGTAGACTTTTTTTTTTTAACATAATGACTGGACTTAATCAAACTAAAAAGTTGACAGAAATTGGTCAGTTGAAAGATTGTTAAGAATCAAATTAGGGCAAATTTGGGCTTTTTTTAAAGAAGAAAGTGCATTTTAAAATACTACCCTGTACAGTAGGCTTGAAAGTGTGTCTGAGTAACTACCGGTTTTATGGCAACTAAAATGTTTGATCCCAGCTGGTTGTAGATACAGCAATCAAGCTGAATCTAAATCATGGTGTAATGTTGAAAAAGAAATCAATTTAAAGAGCTTCAGACCAAAGGCGATCTGCACTATGAGTATTAATCACAACAACAAATTCTCATTTTACCTGAGTTTCAGAGGTCAGGAAATGAAATGCTCTAGTAAAAGTTTGTTGTATTTTCTAGATAATCAAAGAAAGTAGACATGTGGACTCTCAGGAAGAAAGGGAAGAAAAAGTAGCTGTCGTAGAATAATAACAGAATCCACTGAAGAGAAAAATAAGATGCAGTGAGGTAGAGGGAGGCTGCCCCTTGTGGCCAGAAGGAAGAAGGCAGCATTTGCCTTACTTGCCCATGCCTGTGAGAAAGAATCCAGATCTGAGCAATCCTACCTAGCCTTGGCCCCGAACAAGAACTTGCTATATCAGATTAACAAAATGGATCATGAAAAGACTTTAATACATGTGTGCTTAAATATTTCTTACTGTTATATCTGGCTTCTAGTTACCTTTTGCTTTCATTTTTATTTAGATACAAAACATACCAAAATAGACATAACGTGTATGTTTTCCATTGGCACATTTGTAGTAACTCTTCATGTGTAAATAATGTCCTTATCCTCCTAAAAATCTCTCTGGTGTGTATCAAGCAGAAGCTTAGATATTGTAGTATATTCATATGCCCCCACTGGAGATGGTCATCCTGAAGCCCTGGAGAAAAGTCTGTGAGAGCATAAGGTTCTTTGTTAAAGACACCACGGGCAGAGCTCAGGGGTCAGGCTTCCTAAGGGGGAATGTTATCACACAGAACTGTTTTGAGTGGTTGATATAACTTCATAAAACTTTAGACAGAGAGAGAGAGCTAGCACAGAGGCCAAGAAGGTGAGAGGTGAAGAGGAAGAAGCAGCAAAGATTAACCTATGGGGAGGAGTAGACACATTGTCTTTCTTTGAACATGGAGGAAGTAGGAAAGAACCAAGAAAATTCAACAGTCTTTTAAGCTGGGAATGCATCTAGATGACAGCCTGCAAGGAAACGTTCCTAGGGGTTCTAGAAAATCTATTCTATTACAACCTGAACGAGTGTGGGAAGAACACTTCCCTTCTGCGTCCCCAGAGAGGAAGCTTCATGTTAGGTCATCATTGACTTAGTGTTGATTCAGGACTGTGTGTTGCCTTGTTAAACTGCCACCACTAATAACTCTTAGCTGTGGCAATAGCAGGACTTCAAGTCCAGCCCTTCCATAGACACTGTGTGCTTCAAATGCTGGGACTTGCCTTGCATTTATACTTAAAGTGATATCTTGAAGACCTTGACATATTGTTCTACTTACTGGATTTTCTGTGTTTTGTGTTTACACAGTCCAAGTCTATGGATGGATACGATTCCCACATGTCTACTCTTATAAGACCCTAGCACATGACAGGTGCATGCCATTCACAAGACTAATTCCTACAGGGACAATAACAGCCAGAGTATACACAGGTATGTTATTTCATTGACAGTCACATAATACACAAGATAAAAGAAACACCAGTGGATGCTCACCTTCCTAGACTTGGATGGAGGGGGAGGACCTTGGACTTCCCACAGGGCAGGGAACCCTGACTGCTCTTNTGTTATTTCGGGGTATAAGCTAGTCGTGCGGGAGCTGGGCCGGATGAAAAGCAGAGCCCGCTCCCCCCTATTACTACAAAAGTGCACCATACTATCTACAAATACATATGGACATATAAACAAAGTTTAAATTTCTTCCTCTCCAATGTGCTACTCATCACATGAATATGTATGTATGAACATAAATAATGAGTGATAAAATTTTAGATGCATATGTGCTAGTATTTAGGAAATAATATATACTTTTATTTAGAGATTAGAAAATATGTTGAAAATGCAAACTAAATTTTTATTAATAAAAATTTGGGGAATTTTAAACAATGTTAGCCAGGTGAACAAAGTAACACTAATACAAATGGAAAATATGCATTTATATAAATTTGAAAATTAAATATTAGATCATTAAAAAAAAAGAAACACCAGTATAAATTCTGATGTCTCGTGTGGTGGGTGCTGGACTCACACAGGGCTGTTTTTGGCCGTGTGTCTAGTGGGGAAGGTTCTCTTGTACTTGATGATTTTCATAGCAAGTGCAATTTGAGGTTTCTCACTGGTTTTGGTGATAACTTATGCAGTCACCCTAATCATTACTACAATCTATAAGTTCCCTGTCTTTTTTCCTTCTACTTCTGTTTATGTTTTTGAAAGATTGTAGACAATTTTGACAGTATCTTTGGTTGTGCTTGAAAAAATGATTTGTTAGAAATTTCTATAGTATTATGGAAAGTGGATTTCTCTCTTCTGCTTTGTTCTAGTTTATTCCGAAGAAAGGCTGAGGTCTTAGCTGCCCATTGTGGTGGGCCACCTCTAAAGGACTACACAAGGCTCCCTGGGTCCTGGTTTAATGAGCCTGTGCAACACCCTATCTCTTGAGGGTAAACTGGGTGTGTCTCACTTTAACAAAGAGTGCAGCATGGGTGATGCAAGGCCACTTCAAGATATGTTGTGAAAAATTACGATTCCAGTATGAGCACCCCCTGACAGACACACTTTAAGCAGGTTGGTAGCCATACTGTGGAGAGATATTGTGGAGACCTCATCATGTGTGAGCAGTCTGCGGGTGTCTTCTGCCTCCTGCCAACAGCCATACACCTGGCACTCTGAGATCAATTGCTCCCAGTTGGACCTTAAGGTGGAATGCAGTGCTACATGACAAAAAAATTGATTGTAGCTTCATGAAAGACCCTGAGCCATAACCACCTAGTCATTCCATTTCTTGGACCTCACTCAGGACCTGTGGGATAATAAATGTTTTTTAACCTAAACTCCTACATTTTAGGGTAATTTTTTATTTAGTAAAGGACAGTATCATCAATTCACTTCATAGAACACACATCCAACTTACCATCACAGAACCTAGAAATGGAGCATAGTACTATATGTACCTTGAGATGAGTTAGAAATATGAAAATTATCAGGTACTGAAGCTATAGTAACAAGGAATAAAGTGGGAGTGTCCTTTCCTAGTTAATATGATGTACTAAGCACATTTTTGGGTAACTTTTTTCAGCGTGTGTGTGTGTGTGTGTTTGTGTGTGTGTGTGTTTGCTACAGAGGGTACACACAGGAAATGCCCAGGTCAGATGTCAATGGTTAGTTTCAGGCTTACGTGTGGTTTCTGTGGTTCCTGACTTGGGTCTTCAAGTTGGCAGCACAGGCACTTTTACCCACTGAGAAATTACCCCAAATTTTTCAAAACTCATAGAAATATCTTACCTTTTAACTACAGCTATCTTGTGCCATTGAATTTGTTATTGTATTCAATATAGAGAAATAAATAAATGGAAGAATATATTATTTTCCTCTTCTCATTCAATCTTGAAGTTTTTTTTTAACACAGATTTGATGGATAAATATCAGTGTAGAGTGAGCAGAAAAATCCCAGGAGGAAATTTAGAGAAACATCACCCCAAATAAATTATATCAAATATATTCATTTTCCTAATTGAAATCATTGCTTGGAAACATTAACCATCACAAAGGATCTTATAAACTTTAATCCCTAATATTTGACTTTAGAATAACTCAGAATTTTAATCAATGTTTCTTTCTATACATGAACAGGGGCCTCATGTTGTGGCTAGTCAGAAAAGGAGCTTAGTAAGTAGTATGTCTCCCTTAATCCCAACTGCAGTGCGATCTGTTTCATCTCGCTTACTAGGTGCCATCCAGTGAAACATGTCTAGTTTTGGCAGCACCAGTATACTTCAGAGAAGATGATTAGCATGGAAGAAACTCCACATAGAGTTTACATTCTTTGTAAACCACTGGGCAAGAAAATGCCCTTGCCTCAACAGATGACAGTATGCTGTTCTAATCAGACAAGCAGGGCATAAAATATCTTGTTCTACAGAAAAGTTTGCTCAGTATGCTAGGCCTGTAGGCCAAAGATGGATGCCCCAGTGTTGCAGAAGAACTTGGGTGACTGTCCAGGTAGTCATCTGCTTCTGTCATTACTTATATTTTTTTTTGGAAATCGCTTTATTGTACTTTCTGCCTACTTAGTTAATATTATTCCCTTCTCAGGTCTCTGAGGGAGTTGACGACTAGATAGTTATAGTTTTTCTTGTTTACCTAACATGGAAAGAAAGTTAAGATAAAAAGGAAATTTGTTGCAAGACTTTGGATTCACCAAGATAGGATAGATATGGAGGGTTTTCTCTGAAACTGTCAAATGCAAATGGTTTAGAAATTGTTGATCTATTTATTGCCTGTATATATTGTATATAGTTATTGTACTTATTGTCCATAGATTTTGTTAGTTATAGCCTTCTTTTTTATTTTAGACAAAAGGGGAAATGTAGTGACATCTTATTTGTATTTTAATAAATAAAACTTGCCTAAAGATCAGAGAGTAAAACAGCCACACTGCTGAGCCTTACAGACCATGCAATGATGACACACACTTTTAATCCCAGTAGACACACTAGTTGCCATAGAAACTGGGCGGTGCACGCCTTTAATCCCAGTAGTACACACCTTTAGTCCCTGCACTAGAGAAGATTATAAAATGGGAGGAGACAGCTTTCGGCCACAGTCTCATTCTGAGATTCCTAGATCTGAGATTCCTAGAGGCAGGATCCTGATTTTTGGACCAAGGTTGAGATAAGAGTCACTGGCTGGCTGTTTTACTTTTCAGGTCTACAGATTGAACCATAATATCAGTCTCTGAGCTTTCATTAATCATGCTTCAGAGCAGATCTCCATTTTCATCAGCAGCATTGTAGGTACAGGCTTTTGGCACTAATGTCCATTGCTGATGTTCACCTTGACAACCTCTGTTTTCTCTACTGTGAACATTTTTGTGCCCCTTTCATAGGGAAGGGAAGTCAGTTTGTGAAGTCCAAACTACAGAATTGGCAGGGGGGTCTATTCTACTTCCCTGTGAAGTCTCTTCACATGCTTTGAAGCTGTTCTTAAGAAATGAGTATCAAGCTATCATGTATTCATGTATTTGAGCATTCATTTACATTACTGTTGTAATGGTTTTTGTCTCTTTAAGAGACAAGCCACGCCCACTCCCGGCGACCCCTGCCCTGCTCTCATCATCTTGATTGCTCACTGTCTTCTCTCTTGGCGTGCTTGCGTCTCTCTCTTCTCTCTCTCTGCTTTCCCCCTTCTCTCTCTTTCTCCTCCTCTCTCTCTCTCTCTCTCTCTNCTCTGCCTGGGACTGGTGCTCCCAGAGCCCACTGCCTGCTGCCACATGCCCTGGTGGCAGGGATCCTGCAGCATTTTTAAAAAATCATAAAAACTGTAGTGTTCATTAGGTTTATTTTTCTAGTTTGTGTGTTTCTGTAGCCAAGGATTTGACAAAAAGCAGAATAAGTGAAAACTGTCTATTTTCATCCAGGTTTAGAGGCATATTCGAGGCACAGTGGTGGGCGCAGCCTGAGGCAGAAGGAACGTGGGGCTGCTGGCTCATATCGCTTTAGACAAGGTAAGAACGGACTATGAAACTAGATATTTTCCTTACCTATGGGACTATCTTCTAAAGGTTCCATGCAATTTCTCCAGTTGCTCATCAACTGGTGTGAATGTGTTCAAAGTATGAACCTATGGGGATATTTCATGCTAAACTCTATCACATATGAACTTTTATGTCACTAATGTACTCATATTTTGTCCCATGCTCTAAATACCCAATGAAGCCACTTAGAGTTGAACTACTTGGGGTATATCGCTTCCCATTTTCTTTCTTTAGCCACTTTTCTTGGCTGGATTTGAAAGCTTAAATGCATCATGTCCAGGAGAGATATTAGGAAATGTATTGACGTTTGCTTATAAATTTTGATTCTAAAGAGTATCTTTTTCTTTGGAAAATTCCTCACAAAATTCCAACAGTAACCTGCTTGTGTAGCTGTGCATAAAGCCTTTAACACGGCAGACTTTTAGATTTTCTGTCTGAATGATGTATTCTGGCCTTTTGGAGAGGTGTTGTAACTGGAACACAAGGTTTTTTTCTTTGTACACTCTGGTCTAAAACAACCTGAGAGTATTGAGTACCAAGGTGTAAATACAGCCTCCTTAATGCATGCATGAGTCAGCATTTCTGTAGAAGTGTGGGAAGTAAAGCTGATGGGGCAGAGGATCAATATGAAATGATGCATGAGAGGTGTGAATCATATGGAAGACGAGACATGAAGTCATCCCCTCTTCTGGAGTCTGTAAGGAGCATTTCTGTAGACACAAAGATGGGAGTAGAACCTCAGCTAATAATTCATTCTCATCTCTGTTCTGAGCTCATTTTTGGACAACTTTCACTTCCTGTTCAGTGTGGTTCGTTTTTTCAAAATCCTGAGTATTATAGACATCTACCCTCTAAACATTTGCTGATGTAATTACAAAAACGATGAGAAAATACAGTAAGAAATTAAGAACAGAATAGCAGTTTTTAGAATATATGATTACACAATATGCAAAATGCATTCAACATATGATGAAGCAGTTTAGTAACCCATACCAGTCCTTAGTGGTGACAGGGCAGCAGATAGTTTGCTTTCAGTGAGACTTATTTTTTTTAATGGAAACTACATGAGTGATCTCCAGGGCTCAAGGGGACTTAATTACTCTTTGTTTTAAAGAAAATACTAAACATTGAAATGTGGGATGTCAGTGGCTCAGTGGCTAAAGGAGCTTGCCTCCAAGCTCAAGGATCTGAGTTCAAAACTTCAGACTCACATGGCAGAAAGAGAAACTGACAGAACTGCTGTTGCCCTGCAGATTGTCCTCTGACTTCCACACCTGAAGAGTAAACATACTCTCCACCCCCCAAAATAACCCATATATAAAAGTGAAAAGGCTTTATTTTCTAAACTTCCTTGTGAAATAGCTTTAAAAAATTGACAAAGTATTTTAATCCCAGTCTATTTCTTTGGTTTGGTTACGCATTTAGATTCTAGGAGTCCCTGGCCGGTTGGTCTTGTTTCGCTCATCTAACATCCCATGGTAGACATTGCTTCTCTTCCCCCAAACATTTCTACTCCAGTCTGTTTCCTATTGGCACTGGCTGACAGTGCCTTGGGACACATGTTTCATGATGATTTGGCAATTCCGCCTTTGATTCAGCTCCTTAATATTCACTTAGTTACAAGGAAAGACAGTGAAATGGTAGGCATTGCAGTGGACACTGCTTGATCTTTGCCAGCAATGCCTGATCCCGAATGTCCGGTTCAGTCTCAAGTCAGATAAGTGCACAGAACTGAATAATGCAGCCTGAGCCCCGGGAGGCTTAAGAATGAGGAAATTCGTAAATGGAGGGGCTGAATATTTGCTTTTGTGATGGCACCTTTACAGGTGATAGGGCCTGCCTAGTACACAGTTTCTTGCTGTTGTGGGTGATGTCTGAAATTACTTAAATTTGCACTTTTTACAATAGATAAATGGAAACAGAGCATGTATATTTTGCTTATATTTACCATCAATTAGAATAACAAATGCACAGCTTTCATAGTCTGTGCATGATCATATAACCAAGTGCTGATTGGGGAGTTAGGACTTCACTCACTCACATCTCTGAACCTTGGCGTCATCAGACAGTCGGAAAGATGTAGAAGAGCAGGATGTTAGCTTCCTGCTTCTGTTTTTCCTTCTTTATTTCAGACTTCTCTCTTTGCTTACTTAATGGAGCTATGGAAAGATGTATTAGTAAAAGCTGAAGTTAAATTAGCACCCCACACTTTCTTTTTTCATCCTTCTTTGCCCTGCCCCATCTGGCAGTCAGCACTGAGGCTGAATAGCAACGTGCTATGTTCACTTAAGTAGCGCTATTCATCATGATGAGTCTTCAACTTTCAGCATCTGTCGATAAAATTAGACATCTTTTGCATTTTTAATTATATATTTATTTATGTTCTTACTGGACTAAAGGAAGCATTGAGGTCAGCTTCAATCGGAGACGTTTTACTGGTGGTAAATTATCTGAAATTGAAATGTTAAATATTAATCATAAATAATATCAGATTTTATCTGCTGAAGCAGCTTGCTTTGATTATCTGTATATAGATGCATTGCAATGTTATCTAGCAATCTGTACTTGCATTTTATTAACATTTACTCTAAATAAATTCTTCCTTCAGATATGAGTTTGTTGAGCACTAGCCAAGGGTCCATTCTGATTTCCCCTTGTCAGTTTGAGATGAAGCTACATTATGAATTATTAGGACAATGAAAATTAAGCAACAGTGGACACTATAATTTGAGGAAGAAATAAAGCTCTAGTTTGGAGAAATAGCAGCTTGGGAGATTTATGCTGTCTTTTAAAGTTGCCTGTCACTATGTGGTAACACCAGATATCTGGGTCTTGATGAGTGTTTCCGGTTCTCCACATTGACATCACACCTCAGGGACCAGCTTTTCAGGTCCTCTGGGGAATATCTTTGCATCTAACCTTTATCCATGTCATGGCTGAAGTGGCTCATCTTAGTAACTACGAGCTGAAATGGTAGGAATAGGATACTTTCTCAGCCATGTGGATGTATAATTAGGCAAAACCAGTAAAACAAACACTAGGTAATACTAGAGTAAGGTGGCCTATGGTAAGGAGATAGGCAATGACTGATGGGGAACCTCCTCTAACCAAATAGGTAGAGTAGTGTGAACTTACAAACACTAATAATAATAGTAGTAGAGTAAATACTTGTGAGCTATTAAAGACAATTTACAGTGGTATAGATTTTGTATATTGATACAAATTCAAATTATATTTTTATATTAAATATGTTCCCATTTTTGTTTACAGTATTTGTACACCTATGCAACATTATTTTGTCATATTGTATGCACGCATGTTTTACATCTGTTTAAGATATTTTGTATATTGATACAATTTTAAGATATATTTATCATATTGCATTATACATT
>LOEQ01008815.1:32566-45237 GCA_001685075.1 Bramus lutescens
ATATATATATTTGGTTTGGAACTCTATTATTTAGAAAAAAGGGGAGGTGATGGGGAAACCTTCAACCAATGGCCTTTGAGAGTTTGGACCAGGTTGGGCATGACTTTGGGTACCAAAAGGGGCAAGCCTGCCTCTCTTTCTTGCTCTCCCCACTCTCACACCTGAATGCAGGATTCCATTCCTGTTCCCCATTGTGATCTTTGAGTTCCACTTTAAAAAAAATCGCCTTATTATACCCTATTTGGAGATAGTGTAGGATTTCTTTATTTGCATTCCTCGTGTTCCCCATCATCAGGTGTGTTCCTCTTCAAATGACAGGGGAAATTGGCCCAAAAGGACATCAGTCCATTGTTTCTGATCCATATTGGAAATGACTAGTCATCAGAATGATGAAGAGATATGTAAAACTTAATATAATAATTATATAATATATACATGGATCAGCATATCACATGATATCATATTACAATTGACTTGGGATCCATGAAGAAGTGGTCCCAATTTTAATTTATACCAATGTTTCAGTTGGCCAGGAAGAGTATAGTTATTAATAAAAAACCTAAGAATTCTAATTGAGCACCACTGAAATATAATTGTAGTAAATACTTCTTTGCTTATGTTTATTTACCTTTTGATGGATGGGTTCACTGTTAGGGAATTTGTGTCATTAAGATTTTCTCTTTATAAGACGTAGGCATTCATATTGTCTCTCATGGGTACTTGATGCTACTTCAGTAATGTCTTGAGAGTGATCTATAACCTAAATATGATGACTTCTGCTCATAGAAGTAACAATGTGGGATGTGAAAATTTAGAAAAATTGAGAAAGGTCATCAACTAGTAAAATACTGTATTACAGTTTGAATCCAAGCACTTATAACTTTTCTTCTAAAGTCTGTGTCATTTGCCTAATCAAACAACTGCTTCTATTTTCAGAACTTGTAAGCATGTGATTATCTGACCCAAGTGCTAGATTCTCACATGTGAGGTTCCTGCAGCCATCTTTCTTATAGCATATGCTTGAAAAGGTATGCAAACACTCTTGAATTTAAACAGGGCATACAACAGGTGTGGTTAGGGATACAAATAATCTTGCAAGTTTGAAGAGGAACAAAGGTGAAATTTGGAGAAACACGAAGGTAGAGTATCCTTGAAGAATAATTGAGTAGACTGACTCACTTCAGTATGCCCAGTGGTAGGAAGTGCATTTAACATGAGTGCGTTCTGTAGTCATGTTTACCTGCTCAGGTGTGCCAGTTTAATGGCAGGAGTGCTGTGTTTATTGACAACTGAGCCTTATGAAGATTGAAATAGAATGAGTTGAGGATATATGCGAAAGAGAAACAGGCTGCTGGCTAGCCCAAAAGAAAGGGAACCAGTTAACATCTGTCTTCAAAGAATGTTAAGAAGTGCTACAATAGAGGACCAGTGCCTGTCTGTGGAATGTGAAATTAGAGAAGGGGGTTGTAAAGATGTAAGGTTTCTGATTGTGAAACCATCAGCATTTAATTCATAGTCAAAGCCATAATGAAGCAGATTTTCTGGGTGATGTGGAATGTTCTTCTGGATATGTGTTGCTTTTACTGGCTGATGAGTAAAGCTGTTTGGGCCAACGACTTAGCAGAGTAAAGCCAGGCGGGAAATCAGAACAGAAATATATAGAGAGAGTAGGTGGAGTCAGAGACATACAATGTAGCTGTGAAAAGAGATAGACACTGGAACCCTACCAGTAGGTCATAGCCTCATGGTGATATACAGATTAATAGAAATGGTTTAATTCAATATGTGAAAACTAACTAGAAATATATCTGAGTCACTAGCCAAACATATTTCCAAACATATAGCCAAAAATCTAGTTTCTGTTTGATTATTCGGGTCCGGGTGGCCGGGAAAGGAACAAGTAGTCTCTGTCTACATCAGGATGTACTTCCCTGGGCTTCAGTCTAGTAGGCTACTGCAGCCATCTTCTGAACTTGCACATTGCATTGAGCATGTTACTTCACTCCCTGCAGTGGGTGCCTGATGCACTGTGGATCTGACTCCAGTGTGTTGTACATCATGAAACACAATGTTTGCATTGCTCATACAAAGTTTCCCCCTCTTACACAAGTGTAAGGCTTTATTATGGAAAACAAGAACATTTAATATTTTCCTCCTGTCATTCCTCAGCAATTAGGGATATTTTTGGACTATATTATGTTAGAATGTTTGATTTCAAAATTGCTTTGTGAGTTGTCAACTATAGTTTTGAAAGAAAAAGTCTTTGTATGATGATAGGATTACCAAGAGTTCCTAAAATGAACCTAAAGACATTTTGCTGTTTTTTTTTACTATGCATTTACACAAAGTGATGCTCATTGCATTACTGATTACAAAATAAAATATCAATAAACTCTGAAAAATGTTGAGGATGCTGCATACCCAATATCAGTCATTCAGCAAGACGTAATTCTTCACCGAAAAATAAACAAGTACATCTGTCTCATTAATATGCAGATTTGTTTTAATGTTTAATAACCAGTGCAGTTTTATATTGCACACATTTATACAAAATACCTGTTTTAAAATAAAATTCTTTATGATTCATTATTTCTCAGCTAATGTTTGAATTGTATATGTGCATTGTTCCCTACATATTCTGAGTCTTATAAAAATTTATTTGGTAAACATTGGTCATTATTGAAAATAGTTAAATATGCTCTGATCTGAAATACCAATTGGCTAAGCATTGCTCTGAGTGCTGGATTCACCACAGTAAAAGGCAGTGCCCAAGGAACTCCTAGCAATCTTGATATTAGAAAGAGATCTGAATTTGCCAAAACCAAGTTGACAACTGGTGGTTTAGACATGGTATTAAGCTTCTCACTTAATTAATGACTAATTGAGGGATAAAAGGAAACAACATGCTGTGCATATTTGTATCAGGATTCCAGGGATGAAAATAAAATTGTCCCAAGAGATTTGTGTTTCTTGTAGCAATTTCAGATAAAAGCAAACTTATTGGAAAGTGTTCACTGAACACCACTGTTCATTGGCCATCATGTGTGGCTGTGAAATTAGAGGTAATGCTTTCTCTAATTTGTGTACAATATTTGGAATTCCGCCCAGTCAATATTTACTGAGATGTTATCCATGACCTGAATGATTCATCAAACAACTAGGGGAAAATGTACCCAGAAGGTGCCAAGAACACAGTGAAAAATATCAAAAGTTATACACAGCACTACAGAGTCTACAGAAAGTATGGCCAAGTCTGTGGGCATTTTCTTGAGTAATGATTAACACAGGGATGCCCAGCTGACTGTGGGCAGTGCCAGTACAAGGTAGGTGGTCCTGGGCTCTGTATAAGAAAGGTAGATAAGCAAAGTAAAGGAAGCAAGTCAGTAAGCAGCACCNCCGTAGCCTTTTCTTCTGTTCTTGCCTCCAGGTTGCTCCTTAGTTCCATATCTAACTTCCCTCCAAGGTGGACTGGGACCTCCAAGCCAAGTAAGTCCTTCCTTCCCCTAAGGGACTTTTAGACATGGTGTTTACCACACTGAGAGCAATAATACAGGGTAGAGAGAGCTCTTCTTGCCTGGTTTGGTGGCTGAGGAACATTTAAAGGTTGGGACTGGAACACAGCAAGGAGCAGTGGGAAACGAGCCCACATTTCAGAAAGGGGCTCAGCTCAGGCCAGGGTCTTCGCACAGGAAGAGGAAGGAGCACAGCACATTTTTAGTTATTTAGGCACCTTTGTTTTTGTTTTAGTATAGGCTTTGGTAAGGTTGAATTGATTATATGTCGTGTTTTATAAATCTCTCACTATATGTTTATATTTTAAAAGTTATGTTATATTTTTCCCAAATATATCTTCTATAAACTCCAATAAATCCTAAAACTAAAGTCTATGTGGAAAAGCCTTATCAATGATTTTCCAATATTTATTGAATTATTAGGAATTTTCTCCATTGAAACAAATGAAGTTGTTGTCTAGGTCAGGGATTTCTCGGGTTTTTATTTTCGTAAACACGACCCAGATAATTAAACTTGTATGTGAATTTCACACTAGTTGACAATTTAAAATTTGCTATAAGCAATTATTCATTAGCCATTGAAGATAAATAACATTCTAAGCTTTATTTCAAAGGCCTTTATGCGTACCGTGATACCTACTAAGGTCAAATTTCTATTCCCACAAATTTTTATTCAGTTGCTAGTAGATTGTTAAAGTCTAATTACAAAGTACATAAAAGTTCTGTTCATTTATCATTTAAGAAAAGAGGTAAAAATGAGAAGTTCTGTACCCTTGACTCCCCTGACATGTGTTCTGAATTCTGCAAACCCACTAACTTCATTATCTTTTAGAGGCTTTACAAGGTAACATTTGGGAGAAGGTTCTTCATTGAAAATATGCAAAGTATTTGACCTGAACCAAATCTCCGCAAGAGAACCAGCCAGTAATATGTTGATCCTTCTCATGAAAGGATCAGACACCTGAGAATTGCGGCTTCTGTATTTGCACCTGTTAGAAGCTCATGAGTTTTGTGTACCCAACGGTATTGTCCTCCTAATTCAAAATGAAGCCCATGAGGCAACGGTTTTCGCTTTGCTGTTCTGAGTCACTGCGGATGTACGAAGGGGACAGTGGTTGGAGGCTCATGACATCTCTGCACCTTGAGGTTTCCTTTCGTGGAGCTGATCAGCTTGAACTTGGGGCAGAAAATTAGTGAGAGGAAAGGGGCAGCTCCTGCTGCAGGCAGTGTGCTGTGGTGCATTATTGCTCAGCATTAGTTTAAACCAGTCAAGTATATACCGGGCTGTGTGTAGGAGCATGCATGCATTTGGCTGAAAGTGTACCAGATTAAGCTTATACTTTTCAGTTCTCTCATGTGACTGTTAAAAAAAGATTCTCGATCCTAAATCCGAACTTTGTAATCTGTGCCACCCTTTCTTCCATTCCGTGCAGCTTCAACTGAGAAATTCTGGTTTCATTAGTTCCGCACTGGGAAAATTTCTCCTGGGGACGGCCGGCTCCTCGTGGCATTTATAACTGTAGAGTAACCCCTTTTTGATTTAGACTGATAATGAACGTTCATACCAGTGCTTAAAACCCGGCCATCCTGGAACTAAAGCAAATGGGAATAGATTGGAGAATTGGAGAAAGATACAAACAGTAAAATCAAAGTATTTGTACAGCTTCACTCTCCTTTGATTAAAGTTTCCCAGAAACCTACTTAGATGAGAGAAGCTAAATTACTGTAATTAGTGCTGAGATCTGCTGAGCGAATTTTACCTGACTGAACCAAGAAGAGGAGAACAACATTGAGTCTTTAAGTGATTCTAATTTTTTTTGCATATGGAAAATATATTTACCAGCTATACATTTTCTTCCCTCTGACAAGCTTATTTTTGAAGTTAGACAGAGACGCAATTAAATTCATACGGTTGCGAATCTGATGCCTAAGGCCCCAGGTAGCCCTGTAGCTTCCTCAGAGGCTTGCACAAGAGACGTCCTCAGAGTCTCTTTACTCTGGCCATTGCTCGCAGCCCTCGCAACCTGCGGCAGGGCCCTGGTGAGTGTTGCAAGTTTCATGAGCTCCTCAAGTCGCTTGAGATTTGGAATGCTTCAATCCAGAGCAGGCAGCTGCCCAGAGTCCCATCTGTCACCTTTACTTTATTCTTTATAGTGGACATTCAGTCGTTCTTGGCCACACCCACTAGGGAGATTATAATAATGACAAGCAAGGCCACAGCTTTCTGTGGTCGACTGTAGTGCCAACCACCAGAGCAGAGCACTCTGCCTGATGTTTGCCAAGCGTTTCTCCTGTATGAATTTCCAGTTTGTTTTACATATTTTCATCACAACATTTTATCTGAATGGTCTGGAAGGCTTAGCTGCTTCTACCATCACTTAAGGGAAATAAGAAAAATGCCATTATGTTCATCCACATGTTCTTCATAATTTACTTTCCAACAATTCATTACTCAAGCTTCCTTCTACATGGCTGTTTATATCAAATACAGAGGAGAAAACAGTGTCTATACACAAACAAGCACATAAAAATAGTAAGTAGCTTAACCTCATTTTGCCCTTACGTCTTACTAAAAGGAATAACAAGCCAAAAGAAGTCTGACACATCATTTCAGGTACGCTGGATTTTATCACAATGATTTTCAATAACTCTGAGCTGAAACACTGTTTTCTCCTGTATGGTTGTTTGTTTAGGTGGGAGCATGGTGTCAGATGTCTTCCATAGTCCCTCCTTACCTCATTTTTGGGACGGTTCTCTCACTAACTGCGTTGGCTCAGATGCATCGGCTGGCAGTGGGCCTCAGAGACCCTTCTATCTCTAGCACACCACCATGCCTGGCTCTTATTTGGGTTTTGGACCTTGAACTCTGGCCCTTGTGCTTGTGTGGCACCACTGGCTGTACTGAGCCATTTTCTCAACCTTAAGGGCAAAATGATTAGAACCAGGATTCCCTCCCTTTCCGTCTTCCATGCTGTACTCCTTCCCATTCCTTTATGTCTCTGTTCCTGGTACACACACAAGTGCAAATGAGAAGAACAAGGCTGATTGGCTCCTATATATTTCTAACTCTTGTACCAATTTTTGCTTCTCAGGTTGACTTCAATTGTTCAATCTACAAAATGAGAAAGTTGATTGGATTAAGAAATTGTTTCAAGGAAACAGCTACAGAAAGGTGCTCTCAGCCTTATGGGCAGTATCTTGAAGGTACTAGATTCACTGTGAAAAGTCATGAGGTTCCAGGTGAGAGGAGTTCGTTGATCCCTAATAGACTCATAAAAGCTACCTACATGTAGATCTGACATTTGAATCAGGATGCCAATAGACTCACTAGACACTTAATAGTATCTGATTAAGCACCTTTGCTGGTCATTTCCAGAAGATGCTACACACAGTTCACAATTAAAGCAACTAAGGTGTGGGAAGCAGGAGTTAGCAAGCATGAGGTTCTATAAGAGGGTGTTCCATCAGTTCAGGGAAGTTTGTTGTAAGAGCTGTGCAGACATAACAACTGTGTCTCTTTCTGACAACCCTGATTGAACACAAGCTAATCCTTGTTGTAATAAGGAAGCTTGTTTGTTTCCCAGATGCCCAGCAGCTCAGACCCAAAATAATCACACAGAAACCATATTATTTAAAACACCGCTTGGCCTATTAGCCCTAGCTTCTTATTGGCTAACACACACACACACACACACACACACATATTAATTTTACCCATCTCCATTAATCTGTGTATCACTATGAGGCTGTGGCTTACCAGCTAAAATTCTAGTGTCTGTCTCTGGTGAGGGTACATGACTTCTCTCTAACTCCTCCTTTCTCCCAGCATTCAGTTTAGTTTTCCCCACCTACCTCTATTCCCTGCACAGGCCCAAGACAGTTTCTTTATTAACCAATGGTATTCACAGAACACAGGGAGGAATCCCACATTGCCTCCCCTTTTCTGTTTAAATAAAAAGGCAGGTTTTAACTTTAACAGTGAAATTACATATAACAAAACAGTTATAAAGCAAGAATTACAGTTATGATATTTAAGTCCCATTGAGAAGCAACTTAATGGGGGAGCATTTGGGCACAGTCCCTCATGGGCAGGGAGGTCCAGGAGCAGCAGGGTGAGCAAGTCACATGTGTGTCATTAGCAGAGAGAGATGGATGACAGTGCTTGGCTTGCTCTGTTCTCACTCTTCTGTTCATCCCAGGACCTCAGCTGGTGGAGTGATGCCACCACTGTTCATTGGGGCTTTTCCGTACTCAGCTAATTCTTTTGTAAATGCATTCACAGGCACGAGACATGCCAGAGATGTGGCTCTAAATCCAGTGGGTAATGAAGATCGACCATTAATTTCATCCCCATTAATTTCAGAGTTTATCCCAATGGAGACCAGACTTTAAGACTGTTGTAGTTTGCTTAGCTATTTCTCAATGTCTTAG
Organism: Bramus lutescens; assembly: GCA_001685075.1. Classification (NCBI taxonomy): domain Eukaryota; kingdom Metazoa; phylum Chordata; class Mammalia; order Rodentia; family Cricetidae; genus Bramus; species Bramus lutescens. The sequence goes on from LOEQ01008815.1 coordinate 40,510, forward strand.
TCTGTAATAACAAGCATTGTAGACCCTCAGTGCTTGAAGTTTTAACATTTATCCCCCTTTCTGCCAACAAGAAGGGAGTGGCTGTGTGATGGATCTTTCATCAGATTCGGTGTGAGTTGAAGAGCAATAGGCTTGTTCTGTCCAGGACATGGACAGGAATGGAATCCAAGTTAAGTCACTAAGTTTTCTTCCTGTAGTATCGATTGCTAAGCTAAGAATCAAGAACCTAATGCAGCTGCAGGTGACGAACTGCCAGAAACGTCAGAAAGAGTACCTATCACTTTTCTGTCTTTTAAAGTTATAGTGTGTGTGTGTGTGTATGTATGTGTGTGTATGTGTGTGTGTGGTGTGTGTATGTGTGTAAGTATATGTGTCTGTGTGTATATGTATTTGTGTGTGTATATGTGTATGTATGTGTGTGTATGTGTGTAAGTATATGTGTCTGTGTGTATATGTATTTGTGTGTATGTGTGTATGTATGTGTGTATGTGTGTGTGGTGTGTGTATGTGTGTAAGTATATGTGTCTGTGTGTATATGTATATGTGTGTATGTGTGTATGTATGTATGTGTGTGTGTGTGTGTTTAAACTTCCATGCATGTGCATTTGTGTGGACGTCAGAGAGAAACAATGCAGGAGTTGCTTCTCTCATTTCACCATGTGGGTTACTCAGACCATCACATTTGTAATAAAACAATTTTGCCAACAGAGCCACCTGGCTGGATCCGTTGACCTAACTCTTTAAATGTAAGTCCTTTGTGCCCAATAGTGTGGCATAAACCTTTAATCTAAATCCTCTAAAGGCAGAGGCAAACAAATCTCTTTGAGGTCTAGTCTGGCCTGGGCTTCCAAACTAATTCCAAGACAACCATGGCTAGACAAAAAACAAAACAAAACAACAACAACAAAAAAACCCACTTGACTCAAAAACAAACAAACAAACAAACAAATACATAAAATTATGGCCTTCAATTCTACCTTGTATATACACTTAGGAGTTACTCTTATCAGCACTTTCTGCCTTCAATCTGCCAAAATTTTAACTGGTATAAAACCACAAGTTAACTTTCATCTGTATTTTACCTCAACTTTCCAGTCTCTTCAAGTGGGCAACACAGTCACCTTCCTGAGCCTGGCCTTCTCTTTTATTTGTATTTGCCTTTCCATTCCTACTGCAGAGTTTAGAAGGAAGAAAATGTTACTGAATGTGTGCTGAAAACCCTTACATCAGAACAACAACAACAGAAAATGGATCCACTTTCTTTTCTATTAATCGTCTTGTCTTGCACTGTATTAAGGCTGATTGTCTATTCCTTTCTTTCCTTTTGCGACACAGGTTGCTGGATACATAGCACAGCATTTGCTGTAGGCTGACACAGTACTCGCCACGCCATTGTAAGCGTTCCCTAAGTCCTAATCACTTTGAGACACCCGATGTCCTATTAGGGTGCTGAAGCCAGCTCTAAAGGACAATAAGGATTGTGAGTGGGTGGCAGGAAAGACCGGGCTGCCTCGGACTGCTGAAGATCTGAGCAGCATCTGAAGCGATTTTATCTGTGCTGCTGTGGGACGAGGAGTATTATTTGGGAAGATTGGTTTAACAGTGTCAGGCTCACTCAGACTTCTGGGCATGTGCCACAGAGGCCAGCAATTCTGTTAATGTGCAAAGAAAACATATATGAATGCAATCTTCTTGGAGTGGGTGAGATAATCTAAATAAAAAAGTTGAGATTTATTGTCATACCAGTAATCAAAAAGAAGACCTCCCATTTCCAAATAGACTAAGAGAATAAAATTGGAACACACTTGAAAATGCCTCCCAGTAAAATACTTCATGTAAATACATTCAGTAAAATACTTATGCAGAAAGCCTCAGTTTCCTTAAATTCATACTTCAATACTATGAACATAAAAATGATATGTATGTCATATATATGATATATGTCACAAATATATGACATATGCAAGTTATGCATACATGTACTCACACACATTTATATGTACACACACACACACATATAACTTCCAAAAGGCTATCTAAATTTTAACTTTTACTATTTGAGCACTCAGATGTTAGATTCTCAACATTAGGGATTTTCATGTTATTTCCACTATAAAACAAACTTAATTTTAGCATCTTATGGATACATTAGGACGCCTAAACAGAGCTGTGTTTCAGGAATAACATTTCTTTAAAGCGCATGACCTTGGTTCTTACAGGAGATAACTTGAAATGTGTTTATTTTCTTAGTTCATTACTGTGCTCTTTCTAACACCAACAAATATAGTCTCTAGTTGCCTACATATTTCTGATTCCCTCCAGAATCTTTCATAGAAATACTCTGTGTTGACAATTAGATGCAACCTGCCACCAGGGAGTTAAATACAGGAATATTTGTAATTTTTTTTAGAATAGATCATCATTGTTTATACACACAAGGTTGTAGCTATACAAGGAAACATAATTTCATATAATTCAAGAAGTGATTGTCTTTAAACAGAACCAGTTTCCCTGTCCCTAACAGAGAGGGAAGTTTGGACTGAGATTTCACTAGGCGTAGAATAAATTTACATGAAACAATCTTAGTTACAATCTGATGAGTTATTAAGTGCTAAGATACAAAATCTTGAGCACTGTCTGCAAATGTTATGTATGCATGCACACACTTATAGTTTTTGTAGGCTACAAAACATAACAGGAAGGCAACAAGTATGATGCTGTAGTTCTGCTTTGGTGTTTTCAGAAATACAGCAAAGGACAGACTGTCCATGTCCTAATTATGGTTTCTTCAGAATTTCCTGTCACTGTTTTTCCTTTAAAACACAGAGAGCGATCACTCAATATACCCTATTGATTTTTTTCCCAGTTATTGATTGATGTAAAATCAGCCCAATTTTGAAATTCATTTTTGTTTGTTTTTCTCTGATTTGGGCAGTTGTTTAAGGTGGCTTACCCACTGCCTTGACTATCCCCATTTTTGTGAGATTTATAACCTTGCGCATATTTGTATCATGGGTATAGTTGGGTATTTTAATATCACTGGTGAAGAGAACGCTATTTCACGAAGAACTGGGTTTTCACTGAGGTTTAGAAATGGAGACCTGAGTCCTTGCCTCCCTTTGGTGACTAGAAACTCCAGAGATATTGATGAGAAAGGCACATCCCTCCACTTCACACATGGATTGGCAGTTAGGTCTTAATCAGAAAGTATTCAGAATTATTGATTGATGTCTGAAATAGGTTATTAAATAAACAGACCTTGAGATGACATGCAGAGTCATTTTGGCCATCAATTATATAAACCTAACCCATAGAATTTAAAAATAAAATAGTCAACTCATACCTAATTTCTGCCCACATTTCCAGTAGTTCATCTCTAAAGTCTGGTTTTTGTTGTTGTTGTTGCTTTTTTATTTTTATTTTTTATTTTTATGTCTCAGCTGTCACTGAACACCACTGGCAATGGAACTTCATAAACTGGCTTTCACCCTTGTGGTCCCTAGTGACATGGATTGATTTCTAAAAACTATCCAAGTGCAATGAAAGAGGGGAAAAAATAAGCAGCTTTCAGCTTGTGGAGGACAGGGATGGTTAACATGGCAGCAGCTTCCCCACCTCATTGTTGTCAAATCCTGTTTGTTGTTGTGGTGTGATTTGAATCTTTGTTTTGCAGATGAGAGCTGAAGCCATAGCTCTACGCCACAAAACTAAAATTAGGGAGCATTTAAGTCAGACATTGAACCTTGGTAATAAGGCAACAGTCAACAGTATTAATAGTTGTGTTCTAAAGTCCTTCGTGTGATAACGAAAAACTTGGAGAATCTCCTCACAAAATCATTGCAATTTAATGATGACAATAATCAAATATGATCAAATATGCATACAATCTTGGATAATGTCATTTTCTATAAATTTTAGATGATTATCAGGATTGTGAATTGGCTCTTTAAGCTTAGTTTGTTCAATGAGAACAACAGCAAAATAATTTAACATTACTTATTTTCTAATAGTAAGAACATATATAAAGCATTTACTGGGATTTTCAAACCAGTCATTTCATTTACGCTGACAAAAATGCAGCTGAGAAATCTAAATATGTATTTAAATGTACAGAAAATCATTATTTCTCCCCCTACTGCCACGTAAGCCCTCTATTATCCCTCTGGAATTTCTTTATGCTATGTAATGGCTCTTTTGTTGCTGAGATTTTCCTGTGTTGTTCATTGACAGCTGTAAAATTGCTTTGCCAAGTTAAAAATGAAATCTGTATTTTGCAAGACAGTTATTTGTTAAGCCTGAGCAGATTCATTTAGCTGCCTGTTTATAGTAGTTCTCAAGAAATGTAAGTTTAGGAATATAGTTTTATATCAAGAGACTATTAAGGTTTGATTACATTCATCCCTGTTTAGGACCCTACTCTCTCATTTCCGTAACATCTTCTGAAATTAAATACTATCAGGATGGACTCACTATTTTTTACTTTAGACCCCTTTATCCTTTTATCTGATCACTAGAGGAATATAGCCAGATGAAAATTTTCTCTTAGATGCACATTAAGAAGGTAACACATCTGGATCCATCATTACTAGATGAAGGCTCTATGATGATAGTTGGGGTGTTCACTAATCTGATTATAGAGGGATGTAGTGATGAGGGGAGCGGGCCCTGCTTTTCGTCCAGCCCAGCTCCCTCCCGCACGGCTAGCTTATACCCCGAAATAACAACACA
>LOEQ01008816.1:3061-13876 GCA_001685075.1 Bramus lutescens
TCATCAGTGTGGCTATGGGATAAGGCCAGTTCAGGCGCCCTCTCCTTTGCTGCCCACAGATCTAGTTGTGGAAATCCCCTTAATATTTTAATGTCAGGTAAAAAATTTCCAAGCATCAACTCCTAGTTATTAATGATCCACATTTTTCCTAAGTTCACTCACTGGCTTACCAGCATCTTCCATCCTTCATGAAATTGGGAAATCACTGCTTTAATGTGCTTTGTGGATGAAAAATGGACACAATAAAGAAACCAAAATAACTGCTCCATGAATGAAAAGACTAAACTTTATTCCAAACTGCCGAGTCTGTCTCCTGGGAAAGCAGGGAGAAACAAGGGGGGAATTTTTACAGGGTTACATGGAAAAGGGAAATAGGGAACTTGTGAGCTGGGGTGAGGTTTGTGAGCAAGATCTGGGGGAGCCTACAGGCGAGCACTGATCTTGATAATTTAGTAGGCACAAAATCATTTGTTATTGGAAGAGCCACGAGTCCCCTTGCTGGAACGAAAGAGAATGACTGCCTTTTTAGGAAGTAGAAGTGTTTTTAAGCCCTTGAGGAATGGTGACTTTTGTCTTAATTCCTGACCTTGGGAAAAAGAATTTTTTGAGGGACCAGACATTGTGAAGACACACAAACACATGCACATACACACACATGAACACACAAAATCAAACAGACACACATACACACACACGCAAATGCAGGCACATGAGTGCACACATACCATGTGGCTGTATTCAGTCTACTGTCCATAAGAGCTAATCTTGTCATAATCATTTTAAAACCACAGACCTTCATAATTCTTTCAGAGATGAGATCTAATTAAGGCTAAAATTATATCTGATGTTAATAGTAAATATTAAAGACAAGAATTTAAATCATCATTCTTATTTGAAAGTAAGATTGTAAGTTATAATAAAACTTATGAATATAGACATAAAAATATCCAGAAGTTAATAAAGTATTACAGTATAAAGTGCCAAAAATTGAACAGGTAAGAAAAGAGGTATGAAAGTAAGCTATAGAAAGAAAAATAAATAAGTAAAGGAGGGATCTGAAATTTTCATAAATCATTGAGAAGAAAAACAACTAGCAAAAATGTTCATACCTATGTGTTATACATCACTGATTATGAGTACAAGAAGACAGAATAAGTTGAGCATTATTAAATATAAATGAAGGATATTAAAATAACAGAGACAGTATCATAACACAATAAATACAATATCAAATTAAAACAACGTCATGAGTAAATAATGGTAGAATAGACAATGTAAAAAACAAGAGGAGTTTGAAGATCTATCACAATAACTATTTACAAATCTGCATATTTTAAAAATGATTAAACAGAAAACAATGACCTATGTATCAGAAGAGAGTTTATTATTTAGTTTAGAAGAAATAATAATCAATCCTTTTATGGTAGACAGTTTCTAATTCCACCAATCAAGAAACTCAAAAGACCCCAACAGAATAAAAAATAGAGAAAATCATGGCAAGGTATCTCAGAATCAAATTATGAAGAAAGTGAGATAAAAGAGATTTTTATAAACAGAAACAAATGTGTATTTTAAACAGAATCATGATAAGGACATTGAACATGCCCTCAAAAATAGCAAATCACATCATAATGGTCACTTTTAAAACAACTATCATAAAACCTCAGCTAGTATTCCTTTTCCCAATCAAAATATCTTTCAAATTTAAGATTAATGATAAGAGGCTGAGAAAAAAATTTTGATTTCAAAATTGGTCAAGGAAGGGCAATGCCGCTTTTCTCACATTTTATCTCATTTCTGAAAGAGACATTTGCTCTGGCCATGGCCTCTCCTCGGAGTGCACAGTGACTGTGAAGAATATTATTAGCACAACAGGTTTTTTTCCATAGTTAAATTTAGAGAATTGCTTCATCAACCAAATAATGCCAGAATTTATGCCCTTAACCTAAGAAACATGTTTACAGAGACTTTTAGGTTGTCAAGTACAAGAGCTCTTTACTTGAAAGAAAATTGAATCTGTATTTTGCCGGCAGGACAAGAAACAATGGAATAAATGAGTCTTTCCTACAAATTTTCTCAACTTGAACTTTGATGAGAAACAATTTCCAAAATGATGGCTGTCCTAGGTATCTGGTAAGCAGAATGAACTGAACAGAAAGCAAATCTCTAGATGACTAATGATTATTTAATCCCATTATTTGACCAGTATTGTAAATCTCAACAACTACAAAGTTTCTTACAGATGTATATAAATACTTCGGTAATAGATATTTTAATATAATTTCATCTTCAAACCTATGTAAGGCAAAAAATCAAAATATTTAAATGACAGATACAAAAGTTATAAAGAAAATGTAATCAAATAATTGGATGAATGTAATAAAATAATGGGATTCTGTTAAGAGAATTTAAGGATGGTTCAATCTCCGAAAAATATAAATGTAATTATTATGTAGGATATCTATCATAAGCCTGTACAAGGTACTAGACAAAAATAAGCACTCATTCTTAATAGGAATGAAATAAACTTATTGTTAAATTTTAAAATCACTTGCCTCATATAAATATTATCACCCTAATTCATAACATCTTAAAGGTACTACAAACCGAATCAAGAATAAAACCAAAACACCTTTTAAATATTGCCTTTATGCTAAAATATTTTCACAACAAACAAAATACTAGTATGTTTTCCAAGATTTTTTTTAAGAAATGAAATTCCAGTATTCATCACTCATGTTTCAACACTTCATTATTCAGAATCACGTTGTAATCTTGTATTCCTCCTAATTTTCCAGACAAATTCTCCTTGGAGAAATTCATCCGTCTCATTTACTGATCACCCTGTGGTGCTGGCATTGTGATTATCTTCTCTGCACCTCGTTTTCTAGCCCTGTCACAGCGTCCACCCTCCATTTATCAGATGACAACTCTTTTACTCTTTAAGCCTGTTCATAAATTGTACTACATCATCAGATATTTTCTGATTCGCTCAATTTATGACTTGTCCATTATATGAAAATTAAATTAATATAAAATGCCATAGCTCTGATTTTTGAACTTTTTACTGTCATCTCTCTCTGCTTCCTTCTATGACTGCCTCTCATTGTGTTCCTGCTTCTATACTTTAACTCCCCCCCTTGTCTTTAGTTATCTGTGTTCCTGCTGGGTTTTCTTTCTATTCTTGAATACGGACTCTGTTATTTTATGACAGTGAGGATCTTCTCTCAAGTCTCTTATTGTAATTACATGGTTTCTTTTGCACATAAAATACTATTATATTAGTTAGATATTGAAATATGAGAAAATCTTTTGGTTCACTGATAAGATGAATCTGTAAATACTTTGTTCCTATAACATCAGATTAACTAGATTTGTGATTTAAAATGACAGCAGCAAATGAAAGAAAGATTTCTGAAAATTTTGGTTTCCTTTCATTACAAACTGTAGTTTATTTATAACTCTTATATAAAATACTATGAAAGTGATTCAATTGACCTTCAGGCCCACACAATCATTTTCTTTATATGAATTAAAAATAAATTGATAGTGACTGAATATCAACAGTGTGTCATCTAGTATTAAATGTTTTGCTAAATAATCTTAACCTATCTCCAAAATTACCATTGTATAGAGTATTAGATCTTCATTTATATTTTTGGCATGGATTTAGCATGTTGTAGGTATCTGTTTGTATTGACAAATGAGGTTGTTAATGATCAGACATTCGTAATAATTCAATTACTGATTCCTGTAGTCCTCTCCCTCTCTCTCTCCCCCCCATCTCTCTCACACACACACACGCATGCAAGCACACACGCATGCGCACAACACACACACAGTTAGGTTTCAAACCCAGGACAAATGGCTGTGGTGACTAGTAAACATATCAAATCTCGACCATGCACCAAGGTTCTCCCAGCATTCCTCAATCCCTACTTGTTACAGGACAGTGCGTGGCTGGCAGACCTATTCTGACCTCTACCCTGAACTTTCCAGCCAGCCCAGGGACTGGCTGCCCTTCTCTGAGAAGCTCTTCTCTATATAATCCAGACATTTGGGTTACTTGCCCCTCATTTTGGACTTTTGGCCTCCTGGCTGCTGGACCTGCTTCCCTTTGCTCACTTTTCTCCTCAACTCCCTCTCTCCCCACATGGCTCAGCTCAGTTTGGTCATCACTCTGGACTCTGGCAGAAGGCCCTGCCTCTAACTGTACTCTCCCACATATCTGCAATAAAATCTACCATATTTAGGATCAGTCATGTCCTTTCCTTCCTTTATATTTCTTTTCTTCACTCACTTTACATACATATAAATTTTAAATGCTACAATATACTCTTTGCAGAGAATCTTAATACATTTAAATGTCTGCTTAGTATACAAATACACATGAACACATAAACTATATGCACATATACATTTTTATATTACAGACTGGATTCTATACTTTGTAATTTATCAATAGAATGGATCTATTTCTCATAAAAAGGAGTTAACACAATTGTTTTATCTGCTTCAGATATCTGAATGTGAAACATGCAGCAGAAATAAAATTTATTTGGACCATTTTTGTCTTGTTTAGACTGGGATTTGGCAGGTTGCTGACTTTGGCCAACAGGTATTCAATACTTTCTACTGGTATCGAGAAAAGAATGCTTATTGGCTTCTGAAAGCATTATTGTAAATCAAAAGACGAAAAGGTAGGGACATGTGTGCATCACCAAGCCTGAAACCTTTACTGGGTGGTCTTTCACCACAAAGAGGAGGTTGCTTATTTTTAGTTTAGTTATAAACAAACATTTATATAAGGAGGAAAGTACAAGATAAACTGGGTTGATTATTTGATCTTCATGTAAATTAAGTTACAAAAATAATGAATCCTTGGTTTCAACTGAATTCATTCATATTGAATGAATATAATGTTGGTTCTGGTCATCTTTTACGGCTTAATAGCTGTGCACAGCCTGTGCTTTCTCCAGCAGGTACCGTTATCCAGTGATGTAAATCTTTAGACTTAATTTTTAAAATGTTAGTCACAAATGAAGTATCTATGATAATTACCAAGGAATTCAATATTTTAAATAGAACAAGTAGTAAAGTATCATAATAGTTTTCCGGAGTTTCGCCACAGCCTGGGTTCAGGTCCTGAGACAGAAATGAGGCATTGGTGCAAAGAAATGTGCTGTCTGACTAGGAGATGAGTTTCACACAAGAGGTTGGCCCAAACAGCTCCAGTTGTCTCTGTTTATACATCAAAACAAGCATGCTTTTCCATACTAATAATCAAGTTTTTCCCATCCTCCAATGTTAACCTCTGGCAAAACACATTTATGAAATATGTTGTTATTTGCCCAACTTTTTCATTAAAATATCTTTAAACCAAAACGGCACTTACCATTTTGCTAGTTTGTTTAAACATCAAGCCAGTTACATTCTGTCTTTACAAAACTAAGGGTGATTGACTCAGGCACACATTGTCAAGAACAACAATCTCATTCAGACATTTTTACAGAAACAGGGGTGATCTGCCTCTGATCTTTTCAGAACTGAGTCAGAACAGCTCCCAGGATCTGAAGTGACACCTGGCATCCCCAGACAAGAAAGACTAAGAAGCATCTTCTCCCAAAGGATTTTAGGGGAAAGTATTTGAGGAAAAAATGGGGTTTCCAAAATTCATCACATTTGTTCCACGCATTATTGATAAAGTAAGACTAAAGATCCTCCAAGGGTATTATGAATATTATGAGAAATGAGAGTATGCAATATTCTGCGCTGTCTCGAAGACCATTGGTCTTTGCCAATCGAGATGTCCCCATGGGATTTTGCCTCATCTGGAGACCCCTGGGACAAGCATTTATATACTGTTCTGAAACTAGACCTTAAGGATCCCAACAGCAGTTGCTCTACATGTCTACAATATGGTCTAGACTGATGATCTCATGAAGACCAGAATAAGAAGCATTGAGAGAGCTATATTAGCTAAATGGAGAAAAGTGTCTTTCTCGTGCACCTCTATTGTCCTGTTCATATAATTAAACTGTCTCTGGTTGGAGGAAGTAGTAAGCTTGTGAAGAAAATCTAATTAGTAGTGGCGAGAAATGTGGATTATTACCTTTTTTACAATATAAGATGTTCAATAGAATTTTAAAAATTATAATTAAAAATTTATAGTATTTTATATAAAAATCATGAACACACTAAAGTTTGAGTGATGAAAGAGAAAATAATTTGTGAGAAAAGATGGCTATAGCAACAAGAAATGAGCATAAGAGAGTAGAACTAAATCTTTCCAGAACACTAACATTATATAAAAAATAGAAATATCTGAAACACTGTATCCAAAAAAGAAACGAAATGTTTGTTAGGGTTGATAGAAGTCACAAAAAGAAGATTAAATTGTTTGAAAATATATTACCTGATAAACAATTTTAAAAGATTATATCTAATTGGTTTCTATGATAAAGATGTTTGGAATTGAAAATAGATGAGTTATAAGCAGAATAATTCTAGCTATTAAAAATAAAGACACCATCCATGTCATAAACTCTTGTTATGATCACAAACCATAACCAATTTTACAAATGAGGATTTTTAATTATTTACATAATGTAGTGCAAAGTTATTATGTTTTGTAAATGATTATAATTACAACATAAATGATTATGCAGTTGAATTTGCAACTACATGTATAATTTAGAATAGCTTTACTAAAGTAGTAAATGGTTCTTTTGTATCATCAAAACATTAGATGAATGGATGGGAACAATTCTAAACTAATTAAAAGGATACTGAGTGGAGTTACTATATATCCAGTTTCTTGTCTAAGTGCCTACATCATTAAGGGAACGAAATGGCTCAGTGGGTCCTGTATTCAATCCTGAGGACATGTGTAAAAGAATCTAAATGTGATGACCTTGTTTGAAATCCCAAGGCTACCATGGTAAGAGGGGAAGTCAAAAGACTTGGGCCAGTAGGTTCATGCACTGTAGCAGAGGTGTAATTAAAGTTTTATCTATCACTAGAAGATCTGGTGCCTAGTGAAAGGAAAGATTGAAAGATTGATTCTATTTATCTTTATCATTTTTATGTATAAAGCTAGTTTCTTTAACTTCTAAAGAAGAATACAAAGTCTGTTTATGGGATTCACAATAGATCAAAATATATTTTGGAATAAATTTTCCTGGAAGTAAAAGATCTGTATAATGAAAACTTAAAGACACTGAATGGAGAAATTGAAGAAGACAGAAAAATACCTCCCATATTCATGGATTTGTAGGGTTAGAGTTTGGAAAATAGATATCATACCACAAACAATTTATAGACTAAATGAAATCTCCATCAAAATTTAAATGAAATTTGTCATAGAAGTTGAACAATATTGAAATTCACATGGAAGCACAGAAGATCCAGGACAGGCAAAATAACTTGAAAAATGCATCTTTGATTTTAAGAATTGTACATGATTTGTAATATGTAATTCCTCAAGAGGTTTGCTCACTTGACCTGTTACAGTATTTCAACAATTCATCACCTTTGCCTCTGCACATTTTCCTGACTGCAACACAATACAATCTACAGTGACTGTTTTCATAATTAAATTTTATGAAAATTTAAGCTTATGAACTCCTTGCTTTTTAACATAATAATTAAGGTTTCTCTTCTATATGCATGTGTATATGGATGCTCAGTGCGTGCATGTGTGCATGATTGTACTTACTTGTGATCATTCAAAGACAGCCTAAACTTCAAAAATTATATCTCAAAAATTCACCAAAATTTCATCAATCATTAGGAGAAATTTGTAAAAATATGTTCATCTCACAGTCTAATGAAAATTTCAAATATTTGATGGTTTGGAAAATGATTATTCCTCCTTGGGGAAAGAAAGGAATTTACAGAAGTGTTTACATATACTTTGCTAGAGATTTTGATCACTTGTTGATTGTTTTGTTGTTATTTGCAAACAGCTGGTTATGAAAATATGATAATTCATTCACTGCATAATTTGCTCAGAACAAAGGCTTATTTGAAATAAAAGGACTATTTTTGATACATGATAATATTGCCTCATTTGGCTCTACATCATGATTCGTTATGGTCCCATCTATCTGGAGAACTCCTATTACTGGAGCAATGCATCCTCTCAGGTTTGGTTTGTCTGGTATTTCATCATATCTTTCTTTCAATAAAGAGCTTTTAATAAAAGACTGAATTACCTATTTCAATGCTGAAAATATTACTTAATATTTGTTTTAATGATTTTTATCTTTTATAGAATAAACCATTAGCTCTTAGGCATTAAAATATTTTTCACTGCAGAAATCACTTCTAAAATTTCATTTCATAAGTATCAATGTGACTAATATACTCTTGTGGGATGCTGTTTACAAGCATAACACAGCCATTTCTTCTACACTGGAGCAACTATACCTCTGGAAGATCCTTAACAGGTGGGCTGTTGATGTTTTCTAGTAGCAGGATGAATGAGAAAGCCAACTGGAATCAATCTCTCAACCCCACATAGATCCTTCTAGTTTCTTGTAACCCTGATTGAGCTGCACATTTTCTCTGGAGGTGCTAGAATATATAAAAGATACAGATTTAACTGAAGGAGCACTCCATTTATGTGATTTTTAGGAACTCACCACCCATATTATAGTGTGAATTTCTGGTTATGCATATATTTGCTTTCTCCAAAACCCTCTGACCATTCCACTGTAAAAAATCAAGCAAAAAACCTCATTTGTTTCTCTCTGAACAATTTTTTTCCTGGTGCTGTGGTAAAATATCTGGACAAAAGCAACTCAAGGAAGAAAGGGTTTTGCGGTATGCTATAGCCTGTAAAACAGCACAGCTACACATGTGAAAACACACACACACACATAAATATACACATTATTCCCGATTATGTACCAAGTGCCTTGATTAGTTAATAAAAATTATATGCTGACCTCTTGATACATCAAGTGATTCTAGCCTTGGGAATTCTTTGGCAGTTTTTAAACAAGTCTGATATTCAATGTTACTGACTTTTTCAGCCGCACCTATACTAGTAAAATTCAACACTGTATCAAGAGTTCCACAATAGGCATTTGAGTCCTTTTCCAATGTAGCTCACTCATCTTGGTGATATTTTCCTATAATTTTTATCAACACAAGCTTAATGACTTATCTGACTCTCTTATTCAGCAAAAGTTGCCATACTCTGCTTGAAAATGAGATTTCCATACTGAAGTTGGAGATATACTCAGAATGATAAGACAGAGTCATTGAGGCTCCTATTTGGCATCTACATGTGCTAATAAGAGACAATTTTAGCATATATAGTGTGATGAAGCCTACACTGCACGATTATAATAAAAACTGATTTTTCTATCAAAGTAGTTTTTTTCTCAACATAAATATTTCTCCTGGGGTCTTTAATCTGTATCTCATATATCCTACTTCTGAACTCATCAGTATAATGAGGNTATATATGTACAAATAATAAAAACCCAGAGATAGAAATTGGAATTCAACCTGAAAACCAGAAAAAGCAAAACATCTAAGCCACTAGAGAAGTCTTACCTCTACCAAGGCTAGTTCACTGCAAACTAAACACAACATTCTCTCTCCTTTCATTTTATACTCCCTCTACTATAAAATATAAGGGAGTGTGACTCTCTAGTATGGGGATTAAAGATATAGGCAACCACCACCTACATTTATTTCTACATTGATTGTAGCCCAGGGTGACGTTGAACTCATAGAGATCCATCTAACTCTGTCTCCCAAATCCTGGCAAGATGCAGTCATCAAAACACAAATAAAATACCACTACAGTACATATTTTAATTGCTATGTATTTTTCTTCCTAATACAATTTTTGAAGTTTTAATCCATATGAAATTTCATGTCTCATCAAGTTATTCCTACATATTTGCATGGAAATGTGTATGCCATTTTAAGCATCCCAGAGCGATATGTTCAAGAACCTAGTCTATAAATATGTTAAATAGTGCAAAATGCTTTTCACAAAATAAAATGTTAATTTTACATAGAAGTTAATAATTGTTATTTGCCTTAGTGACTTAATTTGCAATACTTATATGAGACACACTTATTAATTAAGCGTAAAATTAGTTATTTAATTATTTACTTATTTTACTCGATTTAGAAAATGGTATGAATTTGGCAGTCACTGACCTGTGAATCTTCAGCTACATAGTTATGCTAAATTGACCCACATTTCTGAGTTATTAAAAATGTTTAAAATTTCCTGTTCTTCTTTCTTTACTTTACTAAAGTGATTTCTGCGAGGATTATTGTGTGCATTTTGACGGTCATTAAATCGTAATTGTATGGTGCTGGGAACACTTCTTTAATGCTATGGGCTTTCTCACTTCTTGCTAGTTCCCCTGCTCTCTCCTTTTTCTGTGTGGATACTTAGAAAGGGATGGTTTCTCTTATCATCTTCTCCATCCTCTTCCTCTACATTCTTGTAAGATTTATAGTTCTCCTGCTCTGTTTTCTTTTTAGCTTTCAAATGATAATGAAATGGGTTTTGACTTTTAAATAGTAAATAGTGATCAAACTATGTCCTCTGCATGTGGGTGATAGCTGGGTTCTAGGTCTGTTTGAGGGCCCCTGTCAGTAGGACCCTGTGCAAGAGCTGGCTTTTCAGAGCCCATTCACTATGGTGGGATGCCTTGCTTAAACTTGTTGCAGAGGGGAGAGGATCTTGATCCTGCCTCAACTTAATGTGCCAGGCTTTGTTGACTCCATGTGAGAGGCCTTATCCTTTCTGAGGAGTGGGTGAGTGGTGGGTTGTGGGGG